>SJYA01010738.1:0-13363 GCA_006410615.1 Neotragus moschatus
CTGAAGCGACTCAGCAGCAGAAGCACATACATCTGTATGTCACTGAATGACTTTTTTCTGTACACCAGAAAATATCATGACATTCAAAATCAACTATGCTTCAATTTCAAAGCAAGGTCTCACTTGACTTGGCTGTATGCTAAAGTTTGAGAAAGCCTGTTCTAGACAATTTCCTTTTTTTTTTTCTACAAACCTGTGTTCCTACAGATAATTATTTCAGAAATGCTATCCGAGTCTGTGAACGCCAATAAACGAGAGGAGCGAGTTCTAGATTGAATGCTTTTGCCTGAAATATGAGAACACGAATGGAATCAGTAGTCAGTGTCAGTCGGCGAGTCTGCTACTATCTTAAACATAAGACCGCCCACGAAATGTACCTGGAAGAAATTAGCACCAAGCCATGAGTAGAAAAACATTTTGAAACTCTGTCTTCATGCAGTCCTTCTTAGAGTGCACAACCATGTCCCATCCTGCCTCGAAAATCAGTCAGGACCTAACAACTCCAAGCCTGATTCTCAGCCAAGAACTTGAGATGTTTACATGAACAATGATTAATGTGCTCATGAGCATATTGCCATGGAAGATAAGTGGAGTTTTGTTTTTGTTCATGAAATTCTGCCCCGGGGCTGCCTTATCAGCTACTGATCATGTGTCGTGGGGGCCCCAAGCCCCCTCCTGTAGGGTGGGACATTGGGGAATGTTGAACCAAGCCTTGCTGAGATGAGAGACGACCATTTCAGTGACCTCACCAGCAGTTACACCGCCTCAAAGCTGAGCCAGTTTTAAGCAGTTCTGCTCCTTGGCCGCTTGAAAAGTTATGACACCATGTACATTTGCTGCTTGCCCCTGATGGATTAGTAGATCATAAGACTTCGAGTAAGAACACAATTTACATGTCACTTTCGGTGGTCATTTCAGCCCACCCTTCATTTCTCTTCCACTTTGATCTTCAAGGCCATTAACTCATAAACTTGGCAGAAGGTCTGTGCCAGGGAAGGCTGCTTTCTGGCATGGGTTCTGCTCTTTTAATGTCTTTGACAGACTGTGTTTTAAAACTGAGTTTTATAAGAACCATTCCAGAGGCAGCTGAAGGTACCAAAGAAGTATGCTCTCTGCCATGATTTAGACCCAAAACCATGAAACTACAAAGAAGGCGTGTGACTTTTGCTGGCTCCTTCACCCCAGCGCCTTTGCTTATGTCGTGGGAGTGCAGATAACTGTGGTGCTGGAGCAGACTCTTGAGAGTCCCTTGGGACTGCAAGGAGATCAAACCAGTCAATGGTAAAGGAAATCAAGCCTGACCATTCATTGGAAGCATTGATGATGAAGCTGAAGCTGAAGCCCCAGTAATGTAGCCACCTGATGCAAAGGGCTGACTCCCTGGAAAAGACCCTGATGCTGGGAAAGATTGAAGGAGAGAGGAGAAGGGGCCAGCAGAGGATGAGACGGTTGGATGGCATCACCGACTCAATGGACTTGTATTTGAGCGAACTCCGGGAGACAGTGGAGGACAGAGGAGCCTGGCGTGCGGCCGTCCACGGGGCTGCAGAGTCGGACATGACTTAGCGACTGAACGGCAGCAAGATAAGTTCCTGATTCGGAATGAGACTCCTCCCCACCACTGCTCCCTCCTCTAGACACCGGTGACGTGAGACAGCATCCTTGCTGTCCTTCTTGCAAGACTAGGTTCACCAAGTTCTATGCTCTCCTTTCATCAGGATCACTGAACAGCCCTGCTAGCCCTCTTCAAGTCCACCCGTCACTTTAAAGGACCAGAACTTGGAGCGTGAGAGGGCTTACCCTCCCTCTGCAGGAGCCATGCCACGTGTACGAAGCAACTCTGGAGGTCCTGGGACCTCCAGCTGGGCTGGATGTGAAAGGATGGATTCTGCCAGTTCTCAATGAGCTTGGATGCTAACAGCAAAGACACAAAGACCAAGAGCTATGGCCCCAAACCAATCTCTAAACTCCCACTTAACGCATGGGGTTTTCAGAGTAAAGCCTACTACCGTGATGAAGTTTCCCTCTCCCATTCTCCTTCGGCTCTCCCTACAGTCTTCTAAACTCTGCAGAGACATGGAGATCTGGTGGTGGGGGTGCATTTCGCCTTCCCTTCTCAACCAGGTTTGCAGGTCTGTGGTTATAGCAGAGTCAGGGCAAAGGCAAGAATGCATTTTCAGCCATGTGCCGTGATGCAGGCTTCTCTACGGAGACAGGGCATTAGCTGTGTGCTCTTGCTGTGACTGGAGATGCTGCCTGGCACTGCGCTGCAAACCCTGAAGGAGGAATCGTTGCAGGTTCCAAGAAACGCTTGAAGAGCACCAGCTGAAACGCCAAAGCCAGGGCTGCACTTGCAGACCCAAGACTCCAGTCTCTGTGTACAACATCCTAGATGTGTATCACGGTGTACGGGTTGCCACGGTGATGGAGGAGAGGGTAAGGTAAAGATCGTCCTGGGCTTACAGCAGAGCTTTCACAGACACTGCTCCAAAGACATCAGGCAGGGCTTATATCACGAGGTCAAAAACCAGCCTGCAAGTTTCCCCACGTCAGACTTGCCTCTGTACCTCTTGAGGCCTCAAGGGCCCATCGTCCCCAAAAGGCAAGCACTCAGCCAAAAAGGGGGAGGGTGCCTCTGGGGGAGATGGGGAAAGGACTTCTGGTAATAATAACCGACTCTCGGAGAAACGCATGTGATACCACGAAACGCGGCCACAAAAAAAGAATGCAAACGGATCTGCCCGTGTGCTAGCATTTTCCAGGAGGCGTGGACAGACTCATCTACATGCTAATTCAACAAAGGGCTCGTGCCAGAGGGTGCATTCTGAATCAGGACAGTTTGGAAACAAACAGGAATGAGCACGGGAGGGGAGGGGGCTGAGGCAGGAACAGAGGCGCATGCTGTCCACCGTGCATGGACAAGGGACATGACCTTCTCGTGCAAGGTCACCGGGCGGTCCCGGCTGACTGTGGCGGGCACTGAAAGGACGCAGCCACTGGACAGGGCAGGCCACAAGTGAACCCTGGAATACAGGATCGATTCGGGGAGATGGACCGTGACAAGAGGAAAGGGAGGGTGGGGCAGGCCGCCCAGGGCTGGATGCTGGAGAAGAAAGGAAAGGAAGCAGGTGGGAGGGAGCACCAGGCCATTGGATGCGGCAGGACAGATGGATGGGAGGCAGGAGTACTCTGTCTCCATGGCTGTGAGATCAGAGACACGGACGGACACTGCAAGCCAAGGGTACAGGGCAACGGTAACTCAGGCCTCTATCCCCAAGTACCTCTCCCCAGGAAAGAGTCAGCAACCACCTCTTCTGAAAGAAACCCACTGAGCACAGGTCAGATTCCCAGGGACCCCCTTTGCCAGGGACCCCTGCAGCACCCATCAGCCCCTTCCCACCACCCCCCCCCAAGCCATCGAGAACTTCTCCAACTGTACCACTACAAAGTCATCCCTGCAAGGCTGACCACAGGTCCACCCCAAGTGTACAAACAAGTCTACTCTCCCCAGGTTCAAATCTCTCAGTCTGCCTGACAGCAAACAGCTCTCTGGCTCATTTGCTCTGATTTGAACTCCTCATAGATGTCTAAGACACAAATATCTACATCTCCTTTCAGAATCACAGCGGCAATCCTCCAAACAGGTATTTTGGTACAAATTTGAGTCTCTTCCGAGTCATGCTCGGATGACAGACGGAAGCAAAGTGCGTGATCAGGGTTTCGCCAGGTGAATGAGCGCTGGCCACCCTTGCGTCTCCCTGGGGTGTCCCCATGGTCTTCCCTGCCACTCTCCTCTCTCACACCTGGACGCTCCAGGGTGCTGACGAGCCTGCATGCAGGGCAGCAGTGGAGACTCAGACATGGAGAAGAGATGTGTGGACACAGATGGGGGAAGGAGAGGGCGGGACGGACTGAGATAGCAGCGCTGAAGCAGACGCATCACCACGTGTAACCCAGGCAGCCAGTGGGGATTCGCTGCATGACGCAGGCAGTCAGAACCCGGGCTCTGCGACAACCTAGAGGGGCAGGATGGGCTGCGCGGGGGGACGGAGCTTCAGGAGGGAGGGGACGCATTCACACCGGTGGCTGATTCATGTTGATGCGTGGCAGAAACTGACACATTAGTGCAAAGTGATTATCCTCCAGTTAAAAACAAATTTAAAAAGAGGATATAAAAATATGAATAAAACTTTATAATATTAAGAAAAGGACCTCTTCCAAATCCACCACATCCTCAAATAGGGTAAAAAGAAACTCTAGGGCCCACTGTTTTTTCTTTTTGAGTCAAGCAGCACGTGGAATCTTGGCTCCCCAATCAGGGATCAGACCCTTGCCCCTGTACTGGAAGCGCAGAGTCTGACCACCAGACCCCCGGGGAAGTCAAAAGACCTATTGTTCTGTCTGTGAAGCAACATGTAGTCCTGACCATCACACTAAACCAACTCACATGCGCCCACGATCCCAACACCAGCTCACAATCCCCAGCTTTTGAGACTCAGACACACCCACGAAATCCCTTCAGACAAACAAATGAACAACACTTGAGCAAAGGTTTACAGGCAGCTCCTGCTTCTGTGAGTATGAGTGGGAACTTCTTTAAAACACTTACAAAATCAGTATGATTTTCCTATACTCCCTGTGACCTCCCAAAGGTGCATTTACTGGCAGTCAGCTCAGGCACGTCTAGACCTGGCACGACACGTGCCCTCTGATGCTCCTTTTGCAGCACAGGTGGTGGGTTCCTTTGGAGCCAGTCTAGATCACTGCAGACCCCGAGGCTTGTCCATGATTACGTGGTCTGCGTGAGATAACAAAGCACGCTGGCTGAGCTTTTCTGCTGTGCTTCTCAGGAGAGACAGGGGAGAAAACTTTATGAGGTCAGAGGACAGAAAATCACCAGCTCAGTCGCAGTACCAGAGCGGTCCTCATCTGGAGAAGCATCTTTCCCGGTGCTAGTCAGCTCACTGGTCCCCTATCTTTTTCGATGGGGAGAAACAGCAACCCCAAGCTTGGTGCCTGGGACCAGGTCACACTGGGACTCGGGCGGCCTGGACAGATGCTAGAAGCTGAAAAGCAACAGCTTGGGTCTAGGAAGGAAGATGGGAGTTCTGCATCCACATGTGGACAGGCAGAAACCATCCCACAGCCCTGAGTCACGACTCCTCAGCTATGAGGCTTGCTCATGTCATCCAGCTGGGGGGGTTGTACATCCCAGTGAGGGCTTAGGTGATGGGACCATGCTTGCCCAAGGCCACCCCCCTGCACTCCTCTACCTGGCAACACTCCATCCTCCGCTGGTACGTGGCCCTTCCACTGCAGCGCACATGGCCCGTCCCTTTCCTGGAGGGAGGAACTCAGGGAGGAACTCTTCTCCCTTCCTGCTCCCACAGCCACTATCAGCAGAGGTGGTGCTTCTACCGAAAGATCAGTGCTTTGGATTAAACATCCATTTCTACCCCTCCAGCTCCAGGCACTTCACTCGTAAGGTTAAGTATTACGCGTGTGAGTCTGTTCTGGCTCTAGGTGGCTTTACGGAAACGTCTAGAGCTTTATGCTGTGTGCCGTGGGATCGTTCCCCACTGCACCCCATGGCTGGCACTCAGGAGGGTGGGTGGGCACCTGGGAAATGGCCAGGTCAGCTTTCTGAAGACAGGGGTCTCCCCGAAGTCTGGCTGATCTTTAGATCCCCAGCATCTGACATGAATTGGCCCTTGATAACTACTGATTTTTTTTTTTCACGAATGACACATAAATTAATAAGTTAATTAAGTCATCGGGAAAGACATAAAGATTCAGGTGTAAATATGATCGATTACACGCTTCTGCTCTGAAAGGCTGGCTCTCGTGACAGCTGGGAACTGGCCACTTGTGTTAGAGGGATGCCACTGGTTCTGGATTATGCAATTAGGATGGATGGATGATACTACATCCTTCTGTAAACTCGAAACTGGACGGGCATCGGGAATGACTTCTCAGCCCATCTGTGTCTGAGAGCAGCTGGTGAATGGGCTGACCTGCTTTTCAGCCTGCAGTTCAGGGACGGGCTGTCCCTGTGATCTCTGAGCAGAAAGGTCTGACTGATTCTAGGCTCCAGATCCACAGAGGCAGAGTCAGACTGTTTAGGGCTCCCATCCAAGATCAGCTGTGTCACGTGACGTAGGTCACGCATCTCACAGGACATCCTGGGATGTCTCTCAAAAAAAAAAAAAAAAAACCAGATGACACAGGGGTGTTTTCGTACCTGGCCTAGTTGTAATTCTTTGCGTAGCTTCGGGATATACTGAAGTATTTGGGAAAATAAAAGCTGCACCCCCTGCAGACAAAAGGAAAGACAAAACACGTGAAGGTCTTGCTGCCGTGGTTGTCCGTCTCAGCAACAGCGCCTAGTCTACTTTCCCCCTGAGACCCAAGGCAGGCGGCCTCCCAGAGCCAGCCACGCCTGATCGGGGGGCAGGGACAGGACGCGGGTCAGAAGCCTCTGCTGACGCTGAAAGGGATGCTCCACTCGGCATACAGGCTCTTGGGTTTGGATCACTCAGCTTCCTCCCGAAGCCCCTTCCTGTGTTTCTCCAGCTTCCCACAAGCTACCTTTATTAGGACAGCTCTATGCTGGGTGTTTTCAGTTTTCAAGTTGTATAAAAATCCGTAAAACATTTTTACAGAGCCTTGGAAAGTAGTACCAAAGAATCATAACTATTTTGCCAAAGAATATACGGATCCAATTAAAAATGAATTCTCATCTCTGTTCACACGCCTGTCTTCCCTTTCTCTCTCTCTCAATAAATGCTCAACTTGCTAACGGACAAAATTCCCATTTTTCCAGCTCAGTCCGTTTGGAACGTGCTACCCTGCTTTTCAATTGCTTCTATGCTTAGCAAGGACAAAAATAATGAAATCAGAGCTTCCTTGACACTTTCATTCCCTGCTAAAAAGAATTTTTAAATGACTATGAAGTTATCTGAAAGTGTGCGTCTTTTCAAAGCATTTCCTAAGGGAGGGGAATTACTTTGTCTAAAGTGCTTGTTATTTCTGGCCACGAGGTTATTAAAAAGCTTATTGTGTAACCTACATCAGAAAAGTGTATGATCAACTCAAAGCAATTTTTGGACTTCAGAATAAAAACATAATGTTCTGAACATTGAGGGCCAGCTCAAGAGATCAACTAGCAATCCCTGCTATACTCAAGCTTGGACTCACTCATATTATATGTTTAAAAATAACACGGCAAATATTTGGGAAACGGCTGCATTTCTCTGTGTGGGTTGACTGTGAATTTGCTGGCTTGCTTATGAGGGGTTACTTGGTCTTTCCAACACTCGATGGCTTTCTGCCTAGCCTGGGGGTGGCAGAGGGTCCCGGGAAAATGATACAGTGGGGTTAGCAGCCTGTGGTCAGGCTTACACAGTGTCTCCATCACAATGGAGAAAAGGGATGCCGCCAGGACCACATTCATCCACAGAAAGCCCAGCCTCTACTCTCAGCCTTTACTGGGAGGGGAGGGAGAAGGGTTAGCCAGGAAGAAGCATCATGTTAAACTCTATCAGGCTCAGGCCAAACAAAGAGAAATAAATGTTAATAAGATGTAGAATCAATAGTTAAGACATGGAATAGCAGGTATTTGGTTAGTCACTAATTTCAAATCTTCCAAAATCATAACATAGCCTCCCTTGCAACAAAAGCTCCCCAGAGGCAACCAACATTCCCTCCTGCTGCCTTTTGCAAACAGGTCTGTGCAAGAAGATACAAGTTAAGTCAAATGGCCTAAAACTTTACCAAAAAGGGAAAAGTATAATCCCTGCTTGTCCTAGTAAATGCTCCTTTAAGAATTAAAAAAAAAAATTTTTTTAAGTGTTGAGTTCTCAGCCTTTAATTTTCAAAGGAGAAAAAGGAGGATGAGAAGGGCCCCTTTATACAGGACATGCTTTTAGTTTCTACAGTCGGCACAGGGCATATTGGAGCACTCACAGCAGCAGACAGTAACCCAGCAAAGTGAGCTGAGGCTATGGCTACAAGCTAATTCTGCACATCTCCTGGCTGAAAGAAATCCTCTGACTGGCAAGGAAAGCAGGGGAGTACTCAGAGACCAAAGAGGCTGCGGTAGCGCCAACACAGAGCCCTGATCTACCAAGGATCCCTCCACCATCCACCTCTGCCGGCTGCCTTCCTGATGCTCTGGCTGTCCCTGTTCCCCCTGGAAAGCATGTGACCTGTAAACAAAAGCCTACGCTTGTCCTGGGGGCAGGGGTTGGGGCCAGCATTACCTGTGTTTCTAGCATGCATTAACCGTGGAGAGTTTTGTAAGGCTTTATCAACATCATCGGAAGTCAAATGTGGAAGAGGAGCTACAAAACAAAACAAAAAGGCAACATCCAAATGAAAAAAAGAGAGAGAGTTACCTTCCTTGAAAAATTAAAAAAAAAAAAAGAAGAAAGAAAATATCTGCCCCTCCCCCCGACCCCAACACTCCCCACCCTAAATATCACGCGCTGCTTGGAAATCTCTCCATGGCTCTGCTACCAGTTAGCATCTTAAAACCTAGGTGGGGGCCTATATTGAATCCAGGGATGCCAGGCAAAGCATTGACCAAAGAGTTCACACCACCCACTGTTGCACTATCTTAACTAGCTCCTTCTGATCGTGCCTGACCTTTGAACTAGTAAAGCATGCAGCAGACTCTGTAGATTCACGCCTCTCATTGCCAAGATGCCATTCCCATTCTGGCAGGCTAAGCCACATCTCAAGATACCAAGCAAAAACCCTCCTCATTTTGTGTTCCAGTATGCAAGGGAGTTTGGTTTGGCTCTCGGGAAGATAAACGCCATCCTTCCCATCAAGTAGGAGCCCTACAGTAATGTTTCTCCTGTTTGGACCTCAAACAGAGATGAACTACCGTGTGACCGGGTAAAGCTCTGTTTCCCTCTGATATGTGATCTTCTCGGCCAGGGGAACCCTGGAGGAGCAGCTGAACACTAGGGGTGACTTTGCTGCTTCTTGTAAAAGAGCCACTTTCTCTCCACATCTGGCTAAGTCATCACCTTCTAAGCATTCGCTCAGATCCTAATGGGAATCGGGTCAGGGCTGAATCCTCCGCATCTGAGGTTCAGAAGGACCTCAGACAGTGCTCTTCGTGGGGAGTGGGGACCGCCTTACTCTCTCTGAGGTAGTGGAGGTGCGACAGAAGGATGTCAGCGTTGTAGCTCGGGGTGAGCCTCTGGAAGTCATCTTTGGTCATCTTGCACAGCTCCTTCCCGTCGATATTCTGGAATAATAAGATGTCGACGTCCGGAAGCCCGTACTCCTTGACTGCCCACTCCAGCCACTGCCGGACATGGTCTGTGCTCCATAGCGTGGGGTCTGAAAGGGGACGGAAGAATATTTAATCAACGCCTGAAGACACACCCCTGGGGCAAAGCCATATCCCAGCTGGGATCTCCCACTAGCCACAGCTTTCCAGAGCATCACCTGCCACTCTTCCAGAATTTTCAAGCCAGGCTCAGGGACCAGTCCAAGGAGAACATCCGAAGAAGAACAACTGACTTATGTTCGGAGACTACTGTTTTTAAAGTAAGTTGTTTTTGTTTGTTTGTTTAAGCAAATAAAGGTATTTATTGATTCACATAACTGAAAAGTTCGAGGGATATGCTAGCCTCAGGCACGGTTGGGTCCAGGAGCACAGACACTGTCACGAGACTCAAGTGTCTCCATCCTCTGCCTCTTTCCTCTGTACTGGCTTCATCCTCTGACTGCTTCCTTTGATATGTCGGGCCCTGTTGGCTTGAGTTTTCCATCCTACCGAGCCAAACAACTTCCGTAAAGGGCTTCTGAGCCTCTTCTCCACAGTTCACGGAAACTCTGTAGGGCTGAGAACCACTGGACCAATCTGAATTGCATGGCCACTCCTGAACCAATCACTAGGGTCAAGGAGGTGGGCTGTGCCGATTCATCAGGTCTGAATTACACGTCCACCCAGGAAACCTAAGACTAAGTCAGACTGAGCCACATGGACTGACAGCAGAGAGAGGGGCTCCAGGAAACATCAAGGAGTTGCTCCAAAGGGATGGAACAGATGCTGGTCAATCAAACACAACACTGACGTCAATGCTACGAACAGGCATTGAAAGAGTTTGAAGGGAATTATCCTAGAGGGTTAGGATTCGTCATACCACCTGCTTATTTGTTGCCCAATTTACCTAAAGTTTCCTGGAGGGATAAGGTTTTCTTCTTATGCATTTAATTTTACTTATTCATTTATTCATCTGAATAAAGACTGTCTGAATCACTTTGCTCTACACTGAACCTAACCTAGCACTGAAAATCAACCAAACTTCAATCTAAAAAAAAAATGGGAGGGACTTCCCTGGCAGTCCAGTGGTTAAGACTCTCTACTTCTAATGCAGGGAGCCTGGGTTTGATATCTGATTCCACATGCTGCACAGCACAGCCATAAAATAAATAAAATTTGGAAAAAATAAATTTTAAAAAACAATGAGTAAAAATGAATAAGAATCAATGAAAACTTTCCTTTAAAAAATACTGATGTCCTTATATGAAAAAAAGAACAGCATGTGTCAGGAAGACGTCAGTTACATATTAACAAAAAAACATACAATATTTGTATGAAATACTGGAAAATGTTGACCACAGAATTGGAAATGACATGTAAGTCAACCTCCTAGCACCTCCCAGGAAGCAAGTGTTTCTATGCGAAAGGCACCAGTTACACACTTTTCCTGCAGAGAAGCTGGTCTGGCAACTCACGCACACCTGCAGGAGGCAAGCTGGCTGGGGGTGTTCACATTCCACAACCGAGGCACAAACACCCACAGGATGCAGGCAGCGTCGGCACACTCAGCCACCATATACGGAAGGCGACCCCCAGAGGACTAGGAGGGCAGGGCCCTGGGGAGAAGGGGAAGGCGACCCTCTCAACGGAAACATAAGTTGAGAGCACCCCACACAAATAGCTTGGGTGGAGGGTACCCAGTATGCCTCGCTGGGAGATGGGACTCTCCCTGGGGTCCCTGAGCACCAGGAGACATTGGGACCAAGAACAAAAGGCCAGAGTTCTTCTGATCCCTGCGTCTCTCAATGCCACGACCTCCAGAGACTGCGTCTCTCCTCTGTGTCTGTTTCCCATGTGAACTGAAAACCTAGGTCTGGGGGTCTCTGGACAGGCTGGGAGAGGGCAGGCATGCCACGAGGCTCAGATCAGCATAAGTGGAAACATCTGCTGTGGGAACAGACCACCCTTGTATCGCTTTCTAGCTTAATAGTTCTGGAATCCCACTTGCTTCATGGGAAATAGATGGGGAAACAGTGGAAACAGTGTCAGACTTTATTTTAGGGGGCTCCAAAATCACTGCAGATGGTGATTACAGCCATGAAATTAAAAGACGCTTACTCCTTGGAAGAAAAGTTATGAGCAACCTAGGTAGCATATTGAAAAGCAGAGACATTACTTTGCCGACTAAGGTCCATCTAGTCAAGGCTATGGTTTTTCCAGTGGTCATGTATGGATGTGAGAGTTGGACTGTGAAGAAGGCTGAGCGCCGAAGAACTGATGCTTTTGAACTGCGGTGTTGGAGAAGACTCTTGAGAGTCCCTTGGGCTGCAAGGAGATCCAACCAGTCCATTCTGAAGGAGATCGGCCCTGGGATTTCTTTGGAAGGAATGATGCTAAAGCTGAAGCTCCAGTACTTTGGCCACCTCATGTGAAGAGTTGACTCATTGGAAAAGACTCTGATGCTGGGAGGGATTGGGGGCAGGAGGAGAAGGGGACGACAGAGGATGAGATGGCTGGATGGCATCACTGACTCGATGGAAGTGAGTCTGAGTGAATGCCAGGAGTTGGTATTGGACAGGGAGGCCTGGCGTGCTGCAATTCATGGGGTCGCAAAGAGTCGGACACAACTGAGTGACTGAACTGAACTGAAGCATGGGCATCTGAAGTGCTGTTGGAATACCCTCTGTATTCCAGAAACAACAGAGTAACGGCGAGAAACAGCCGGACAGTCACGTGCCGCCAGAATTCTCCTTCCTCTCTCCCGCCTTCCCTCCTACTTTCCTTTTCTTTCTCACTCTCCATCTCCCCCTCCCTCCTTTTTTGTTTCTTCCCTACGGTTTCATGTCTTTCTTAGTAGAAAGGAATCATTTTTACTTCAACAGAGTTCACCCCCAGCCCACTGCCTTCCTGGACACCCCAGGATAAACCACTGTCCTGAAATGTTACATGCATCGCCCCTGTACATACCTGAATACTCTTGCTGTATCCATACTGTTGTGTGCCTTTCAACTTAATGTAAACGACATCTAATTTGCTTTTGGCACTCAGCACTGTATTTTCAGGATGTGTTCAAGTCCATCCATGGAAGTACAGTCCATCATTTAAGCGGCTCTTGCAAACCCCCTCCCCATGAATATATCCAATTTCCTTATCAGTGAAGACCTCTGCGTCCCCCTCCCTGCCCACATGTGAAGAAATCTGCATTGGTCCATAGCCTGGGCTCCACATGAGAGTCATGGGGAGACATCAAAACAAAACAAAACAAAACCCAAAATACGACAGATTCCTGCTCTCACTCACAGAGACGCTGAATGAAATCTGCAGGAGGGCAACCTGGGTATCAGTTGTTAAAAGCTGTCCAGGTAATTCTAATGTGGTTCAGACCATCTATTCCCGGGTTTCACTCCTTAAGAGTGTGATCACAGGACCTGGAAGCCTCTGCATTCCCTGGGACCTAATTAGAAACGCAAAATCCCCAGGTGCCGTGCAGGCCTGCTGAATCCGAGTCTGTACTTTCAGAGGACTCTCAGCTGACCCGTGTCCACACGAAGCCTGCGGAAGTGCTGGCCTAGGTGGGTACCTCCATGCAGAAGCCATGGTCACAGGGCCCATGCCTAACTAAGTCTCTGGTTCTGCTACAAAGCATAGAATATCTACAAAAGCTCAAACGGCAGCGTTGACAGAAAGGTACGCCTATGCCTTTGTGATCCAACCACATGGAAACATTTTGTTACCCTGTGAAAACTGAATGTTAACTCCATCCAAGTCACTGAAGTTCAGATGGCTCTCTGCCATGAGGTCAGAATTCTGCTTTCATGGACAAAACGTTCGAAACTTCAGACTGTTTCCATAGAAAGTTTTTTTTCCCCTCCCCGTTTCTCATGGTAAGTCATGACTCCTCACCATATAGGAAGAAATCATATGCTGGCCTCAGGATGCCCTGAATGCGAGTCCTCTTTCCTTAGTTCTATGCAGGGGACAGTGAAATAGCCTTCTTGGAAAGAAGGTCCTCCCTTCCACAGGGTCCCCAAGTCATTTCCTGTAAATTCCACCACTGGGTATAGAACCCATGGAAGGACT
>SJYA01010740.1:0-13935 GCA_006410615.1 Neotragus moschatus
TCCAGTCAGTCATGGCACACACCGAGCTCAGGATCCTCCTCAAAGCGAGGGCCACTACCAACGGATCCAATGGCAGGTAAGAAGATACCTGCTTGCCACCCCAGAACCAGTCATTGACTGGGTAAGACTGGGGAGTCAGCATGGCGCAATGACAAAAATACATTTCAAGTCAGACAGACCTGAGAGCGCCTTCTAATTGTTCCACTAACCTGCTGTGTGGTCTTGGCTTCGTTGATCAGTCATCTCTCTTCTCATCTCTCTGATGAGAAGCAAAGGTTTGTTCTTAACAAATTTTGGCCGTAGGCTCGCTATGTGTTAGACCGCCTCTAAGCACTTGATGAATTTCAGGTCATTTGTCCACTGCCCCCCTGCAGGGTGGGATGCCATTCAGGCACCCGCTTTACAAGTGAGGAAATTAAGACACAGGAAGGCTTAGCAAGTTTCCAAGTGTTACACAGCTAATAGGTGGTGGAGAGACAATTCAAATCCTTCCCTTAACTGACACATTGTGATTCTTTAGTTTCTTTACTTGAAAACAAGGCTTTAAAGTGACCCTGGAGGAGCAGCTGTGAGAATTAAGAGAGAAAGATAGTAAAAATGAAACCAAGTACAAGAGAGTTCATCACCAAAGCCAAAAGCTGATTCTTTGCTTCACCAAAATTAACCACATGCTGAGCTATAATACAAATCTCAACAAATTTCAAGAATTGAAACTGGATAGAGAAAAGGCTCCGAACACAGTGAAGGTAAGTTAATACCAGAACAAAGAGATTGCTAGAAAATTCTCTATATTTTGAAATAAAAGAATATATTTTAAGTGACTCTTGTGTCAAAGAAGAAATAACACTGGAAATTAGAAAGTATTTTAACTGAATGACAATGAAAATATCCAAACTTGTGGGAGGCAGCTACAACTGTGCACAGAGGGAAAATTGTAGCCTTAATTACATATGTAAGAAAAGAAAAGGGTTGAAAATCAATGACCTAAGCTTCCATCTCAAGAAGTTATAAAAAGACAGAGAATGGGACTTCTCTTGTGGTCCAGTGGCTAAGACTCTGAGCTCCCAATGCAGGGGCCCAGGTTCCATTCGTGGTCGGGGAACAAGATCCTATATGCTACAACTGAGAGTCTGCATACCACAACTAAAGCTCCTACGTGCCACAGTCAAGACTCGGCACAGCTAGAAAAGAAAGAAAGAAAAGAAAAAGAGAGAACAATAATACTCTAGGATGTAAGAGAAAGGAAATAAAGAGCAGAAGTCAACGAAAGAGGACGCGGAGTACAATACCATAGAGTTGATGAACAAAGGCCAAATTTGATTATTTGGAGAATAATAACGCTGATTAACCCCTGGCAAATCGGGTCAAAGAATAAGAGAGAGCGCGCTAGAAACCAGTATCTAGTGTCAGTGATGGCAAAGGGAACGTCACTGCAGGATTGAATAGAAATTCAAAACACAATAGGATATAGTATTGAACAACTTCATGTCAATAAATCTGAACTAAGAATTGAAACTGACAAATCCCTAGAAAAGTACAGCCCACTAAAACGGACAGAAGAAGACAAAGAACCTTACCACCGCCTCACATCTGTCAGAGATCGGATTCATAGCGGAAACCTTCCCACGGAGAAAACTCGATCCACCCAAGTGGCTTCACTAACGAGCTCCACTCAACACTTGAGGGATTATGCCAGTTTACACAAACACTTGTAGAGAATATAAACCCATCTCAACTCATCTTACGTCATAAGGCCAGCATCATCTTGGTAAATTACAAGAAAATTACAGACTAGTATCTCCCATGAGCCCAGTAGCAGAACTCTTCAGCGATAAATGAATAAGCAATTATTAACCGCCATATATTTACTATAGTGAGTTGATTCCTTTCCCTTGTTGAAGGCAACTTTGGATAGTAAAGTTGATCGTGGAATCCTAAACTTAGCAGTCAACTGAGGTCCCCTTTTCCTGCTAGGAAGGTAGGAGCCGTAGAATCTCAGAGATGCCATCAATATTTTTTTGAGTAAAGCAAGGAAGAAAGGCAGGGAGAGAGGGAAGGAAGAGGGAAACACATGATGATTTTTATGAGAAAGAGGAATTTGGAAGGATCTGCTTCTAAATGTCATCTGCTTTTGGTCTAATTCAGCCTGAAAGGGAACACCAGCCTGGGAAGGACACAGTATAACTCATCCAACAAGGTTTCCAGGAGCCTTGACATCTTGTGCTTTAAAACTGTGTGGAGTCAGCAGGAAGCGAGTCAGGAAAGAGACTTCAGCATTCAGCATTTCCATATCTGATCATGGACTCTAAGAGCATTGCTGTATAGTTGAATCCAACACCCAAGCTCGCTCTCACTTCGTTCTGTCCACTCGACAAGGGAAAATGCCTCTCAACCCAGCAGGCTGAAGAGCAGAGCTTCGTTTGACCTGACTATACACTTGTGTGCCACCCGGATTGGAAAGAAATAATTTCCTCTGCCTCTGAGTTGAGTCAATTTCTCAGCTGATCATGGCCCCGCAGGAATGAGGTGAGGGTCCCAAGCCGATGCACTCCCCACCCTCTGCTCTGAGCTCTCGGAAAGACCAGCATAAGCATAAGGTCAGTCACCGCAGGAGTTCGCAGAGCTATTCACTGGAACTGAGACAAGGTCAGTGGACGGGGGGAGCTTTTAAGATGAGTGTCCAGACTTCTCTTTCCCATGGAAATGATTTGCTCAAGGTCACCCGAGGGTAAATGGCCTGGGCCCTTGCTTCTCCAGCCACCTCTAAGTACCTGTGTGGTATAGGATTCAGGCAGAACCTCATTCAGTCCCCCATCAACTCTGCTTACTGGACAGACTTTCTAACAATATTCCCTACCTCCTATCTGATCCTGAAATGAGACAGGCCACAGGTGCCCTTCCAGATCTCCTCCCTCCCTCTGAATTCCCATCCATCCATCCACCCTTCATTCATTCATTCAACAAGCATTTACCCAGCTAGTTGAAGTGGTAAGGACACGCTCTTTAGGGTTCTGATACTTACTCTCAAGTCACCTGAGCTAGTCACAGCCCTCTCTAAACCTGTGCTCCCCGCTGTGATTGGGGCTGACCTGGAAGGACCAGACCTGAGGGCTAGCAAGGGTTGACCTGAACATGGTCATGAAACCAATCCGGTAGTGACTGGCATTTAACTGGTGTTTGAGAAAGGTTTGTTTCTTTCCTTCCTTTTGTGTAGGCACTAGGGTCACTGAGTTGAATCTGTTGTTTCTCCTTGACCTCTAGAAGCCCATAATTCAGTTCAGTTCAATTCATTCGCTCAGTCGTGTCCAACTCTTTGCGACCCCATGAACCACAGCACGCCAGGCCTCCCTGTCCATCACCAACTCCCAGAGTCCACCCAAATCCATGTCCATCAAGTCGGTGACGCCATCCAACCATCTCATCCTCTGTCATCCCCTTCTCCTCCTGCCCTCAATCGTTCCCAGCATCAGGGTCTTTTCCAATGAGTCGGCTCTTCTCATCAGGTGGCCAAAGTATTGGAATTTCAGCTTCAGCATCAGCCCTTCCAATAAACACTCAGGACTGATCTCCTTTAGGATGGACTGGTTGGATCTCCCTGCAGTCCAAGGAACTCTCAAGAGTCTTCTTCAACACCACAGTTCAAAAGCATTATATAAAGGTGAATTCCCAAGGGGGACTGGAGGGAGGAGAGTGCCGGGTCATATGATGTGGAGAAGGTGGGGAAGAGGTGGACGGTGGCGGTTCTCTTTATCAGAGGCCCCCGCTAATGAGGCGCCACAGAGCATGAAGCTGGGAGTCTTTGAACCAGGCCTTGCAGGGTCCTGAGTGCCAGGCCTCGAATCCAGGCTGCACTCTGAGTAAACCATGACGTGAAAGACCGGTGATGAGAGCTGCTTAGGGTCTGCTGGCAAGTGCATTTTCAGGCCACACCTTCCCTGATGGTACAGGGGCCAGGATGCAGGAGCCGCTCCATCTGCCCCCCTCGACTCCACAGCATCAATCCGCTGTCCTCGCCAGCTGTGGTAGTTTCCACCCCGGGATGTCCAAGGGAGTAACCAGCTCCTAGCCGTAGGTCACCACAAAACGGGTGTGAGTCTAGGGAGGAGTGTGAAGCCGAGATGCTCGCCACTCAGCATCAGGCTCTTCCTGGGGCCCCAGACCCCTGGTGTGCGCCCCCGCCTCCAGCACCAGATACAGAAACCAGAACGCCATCCCAGAGTCTCCATCCCTCCCCAGTCGATCCATCAGGGAGCCCTGCTGAACCCCCTTCCCAAACATCTCTGAAATCCCTGTGCTTCTCTCCCCGCCCCCACTGCCTCCCTGCTGGCCCAGCCCCATCCTCGCAGTCAGAACCTCTGTCTGAGTCTTGCTGTTTTGTGAAATTCTTCAGTGGCTCCCACTGTCCGAGGGCAAGCCTCAAGTTCCTCGCCAGGGCCTTCAAAATCCTCCAGTCTGGCCCCACCCGCTTCTGAAACTTCTGCGAACTGACTGGTTGCACTCCCAGTCCCGCCCAGCCAGAATGAACAGCTTTTAGGCCCTTAAACCCACCACATCGTCCTCTCCCGCCTCCAGACTTTGGACACACCGCCTCTCGAACCCAGAATCCCTCTCCCTCTCTAACTTTCACCTGAGCACTTGCCTTCAGATCCAATATTCTGTGCTGATTTGTGTTGCTCCCAAAATTCATACGATGAAGTTCTGTTCCTCAGTACCTGTGAATGTGACCTTGTTCGGATACCATCTTCACAGAGGCAATCAAGTTTAAATAAGGCAGGGAAGTAGGTGCCAATCCGAAATGTGTGCGTGTGTGCGAAGCTGCTTCAGTCGTGGTCGACTCTTTGTGACCCCGTGGACTGTAGCCCGTCAGGCTCCTCTGTCCATGGGATTCTCCAGGCAAGAACACTGGAGTGTTGCCATGCCCTCTTCCAGGGGATCTTCCCGACCCAGGGATCAAACCCAAGGCTCTTACATCTCCTGCTCTGGCAGGTGGTTCCTCACCACTAGCACTGCCTGGGAGGCCCTACCCCAAAATGACTGCTCTCCTTTTAAAGAGGAAACTTGCAGACAGGCATGAAAAAGGGAGACCGCCACGTGAGGATGCATCGGGATGGTCCAGCTACAAGCCGACACCAGAGACGGCCGGCGAAGCCCCAGAAGGGGAGAGGGGCCGGACCGCATCCTGCCTCACAGCTTCCAGAGAGAACCGACCCAGCTGACACCTTGATTTTGCACTTTCAGCCTCCAAAACTGCAGACGGTAAATTCTGTGAATAAGCCACTCAGCTGGTGGTACTTTGTTAAGGCAACCCTAGCAAACTGACAGGGCCAATTAAATCCTAATCACCCGTCAGAGAACATCTTCCATGTCCTTCCTCCAGAGGGTCTTCCCTGACCCCTCCAGTGTGGGTTCAATGCCTGAAGTCTGCACCCCCAAAGCATCCTGATGCTCCTCTCTTGCAGCTGGGGTCACACTGCTTGGTCTCGTGGGTGCCTACCTCTGTCCCCTCAACGGCAGGCCATCCTCAGCCTGGCTCACTTCTGTGTCCAAGAGCCCAGAATTCTGCCCAGGGCAGAAAAGGGTCCAATATATGATTTTATGATGAATGAGTGATAATTTGTTGTTCCTGTTCAGCCGCTAAGTCGTGTCCGACTCTCTGTGATTCCTTGGACTGCAGCACACCAGTCTCCTCGGTCCTACACTATCTCCTGGAGTTTGCTCAGATTTATAGCCATTGAGTCGGTGATGCCATCCAACCGTCTCATCCTCTGTTGCCCCCTTCTCCTTCTTCCCTCTATCCTTCCCAGCATCAGCGTCTTTTCCAATGAGTGCCCAGTGAATCAGTTCTTTGCATCAGGTGGCCGAAATATTGGAGCTTCAGCACCAGTCCTTCCAATGAATATTCAGGGTTGACTTCCTTTAGGATTGACTGGATGATGATAGAGGCTAATAACAGCCAGGACTAAGGATCAGAGACTCAAACTCTCTGAGCCCACACAAATGTGGGGGATTTGGGCTGGACTGAAGCAGTTCTGAAAGCTCAGAGCAGGTTGGGTGGGAGCCACATTCACTCAGACCTCAGCCTGGTTCAGACTGTGCTTTGGAAAAAGAGCACAAAGTCGTTTCCAAGGCTAGGGGTGGGGAGGCTGGGAGGTCCAGCCAGGAGCCAACGTGGAGGGAGGAACTTCTAAAACTTGGATCCCCCCCAAGCAAGCAAGGCTCTATGTGAGCTCAAATTTCAGCCTCAGATCTGCAAAATCCAGACTGGGGGAAATCTGACAGGACTCATCACCTGGTTTCATCAACCAAATGTGGCAATGAAAGAAAAGAGAGGTGGAAAGGGAGCGCACAGACTGAAATAAAGGCAAAGCATGTGTGCAAGGACGTGGTGGAGTGGGGCGGGGGGGTCACGGAGATGGCATGGGAGTGTCCTTTCAGGCCCGGCATAAAAGCCAAGGCCAATCCCTGTGGACCGACTGAGCTGAGAGCGCGATTTTTCAGAGCAAAGTAGCAAATCGTGAGCACCCAGGAAGCAGACTCCCTGGAGAGCGAGTTCAAAGCAAAAACAAACCCAGAGTCCTTCCACCGAAGGGCTGACAGGCTGCCCACCGTCTGGACTGGCGGGAAGGGCAGGGCAGTCCCCAATGAGGGAAGAAGGCTGGGCCCCCCAGGTGGAGAAGTTTCCTAGAGTCTGCCTCCCCGCTAGCCCCCTGAGATGATACGGTTCACACATGCAAGCAGCTGGGGCCACGGAGCTGGGTGAGGAGCCCGCCGAGCAGAGAAGACAGGGCAGAAACAGAAGGCTGTGGCATCTGGTGGTGAGGGGGCGCAGATACACGTGGGAACCACGGCCTGGGGAGCCAGGGAGCCCCTCGCTCTGCCGTGGTTGGGGGGGGAGGAGGGTATTGCGGGCGTTCAGGATGAGCTTGGTGCACAGGGCGGAAGCCAGTGCAGCCAGATCAAAGTCAGGAGGGATTTTCAAGGTCAGAGAAGCGGCCAGGGATCAGGTTCCAGGTCATTCGTGGCTTCAGTTCTGTAGAGACTTTGGATTTTTCTGAGATAGAGGATTTCGAGCAGACGGATGTTATGATCTGATTATGTTTCGAGAACAACCAGCTGTTACAGAGAAAAGCGTCATGAAAAGGATGAAGCTAGTGCCCCGAAAAGCACACACACTTTTGAAACATATCAGGGTTGGAATATCTAGTTCAGATCAGCAAAATCCTGACTGCAGGACAGTTGACAGAACTAATTACTTGGCTTCAGCAGCAGGATATTGCAAAGACAGAAGTCGGAAGTGGAGAAAGGGACCTACAGACTGGAATAAAGCTGAGCCAGGAATCACCCTATCACAGTCCCGTTCAAACCCCGAACCAGAAATGGCTGAGGAGACATAGACACCACGATGCTGGATTTCATAAGGAACTGATGCTAATTTCATCTAGGTGGGATAAGGGTACTTGTCTCTTAAACAAGGGCTTGTTTAACATGTAACTTGTTAACTTGTTTAACAAGTAACAACTTGTGAGTTGTTTCTTAAAAGTCCTTATCTTTTAGAAATGAGTGAAATATTTAGAGATGAAAATTTTTTTCACATATTGGCTTCACTGTTTGCTTGTTGTGTGACATCCGGCAAATCACTCCAACCCTCTGAATCTAGGTTTCCTCATCTTTAAAATGGGCGTGATGAGAATTGGTTCATAACGCTTTTCAGCTCTACTATATTCTTCTACTTCTCTGTACATTCAGGCTATTAACTTCTGAGAGCTCAATATTGAAACTCCACCTAAAAATCTTAATGTATCTACTTAGACACTTCATGGCCAATAGATGGGGAAACAGTGGAAATGACTTTATTTTTCTGGGCTCCAAAATCACTGCAGATGGTGACTGCAGCCATGAAATTAAAAGACGTTTACTCCTTTGAAGGAAATTTATAACCAACCTAGACAGCATATTAAAAAGCAGAGACATTACTTTGTCAACAAAAGTCCGTCTAGTCAAGGCTATGGTTTCTCCAGTAGTCATGTATGGATGTGAGAGTTGAACTGTGAAGAAAGCTGAGCACCGAAGAATTGATGCTTTTGAACTGTGGTGTTGGAGAAGACTCTTGAGAGTCCCTTGGACTGCAAGGAGATCCAACCAGTCCATCCTAAAGGAGATCAGTCCTGGGTGTTCATTGGAAGGACTACTGTTGAAGCTGAAACTCCAATACTCTGGCCACCTGATGCAAAGAGCTGACTCATTGGAAAAGACCCNGTCACCACAAAACGGGTGTGAGTCTAGGGAGGAGTGTGAAGCCGAGATGCTCGCCACTCAGCATCAGGCTCTTCCTGGGGCCCCAGACCCCTGGTGTGCGCCCCCGCCTCCAGCACCAGATACAGAAACCAGAACGCCATCCCAGAGTCTCCATCCCTCCCCAGTCGATCCATCAGGGAGCCCTGCTGAACCCCCTTCCCAAACATCTCTGAAATCCCTGTGCTTCTCTCCCCGCCCCCACTGCCTCCCTGCTGGCCCAGCCCCATCCTCGCAGTCAGAACCTCTGTCTGAGTCTTGCTGTTTTGTGAAATTCTTCAGTGGCTCCCACTGTCCGAGGGCAAGCCTCAAGTTCCTCGCCAGGGCCTTCAAAATCCTCCAGTCTGGCCCCACCCGCTTCTGAAACTTCTGCGAACTGACTGGTTGCACTCCCAGTCCCGCCCAGCCAGAATGAACAGCTTTTAGGCCCTTAAACCCACCACATCGTCCTCTCCCGCCTCCAGACTTTGGACACACCGCCTCTCGAACCCAGAATCCCTCTCCCTCTCTAACTTTCACCTGAGCACTTGCCTTCAGATCCAATATTCTGTGCTGATTTGTGTTGCTCCCAAAATTCATACGATGAAGTTCTGTTCCTCAGTACCTGTGAATGTGACCTTGTTCGGATACCATCTTCACAGAGGCAATCAAGTTTAAATAAGGCAGGGAAGTAGGTGCCAATCCGAAATGTGTGCGTGTGTGCGAAGCTGCTTCAGTCGTGGTCGACTCTTTGTGACCCCGTGGACTGTAGCCCGTCAGGCTCCTCTGTCCATGGGATTCTCCAGGCAAGAACACTGGAGTGTTGCCATGCCCTCTTCCAGGGGATCTTCCCGACCCAGGGATCAAACCCAAGGCTCTTACATCTCCTGCTCTGGCAGGTGGTTCCTCACCACTAGCACTGCCTGGGAGGCCCTACCCCAAAATGACTGCTCTCCTTTTAAAGAGGAAACTTGCAGACAGGCATGAAAAAGGGAGACCGCCACGTGAGGATGCATCGGGATGGTCCAGCTACAAGCCGACACCAGAGACGGCCGGCGAAGCCCCAGAAGGGGAGAGGGGCCGGACCGCATCCTGCCTCACAGCTTCCAGAGAGAACCGACCCAGCTGACACCTTGATTTTGCACTTTCAGCCTCCAAAACTGCAGACGGTAAATTCTGTGAATAAGCCACTCAGCTGGTGGTACTTTGTTAAGGCAACCCTAGCAAACTGACAGGGCCAATTAAATCCTAATCACCCGTCAGAGAACATCTTCCATGTCCTTCCTCCAGAGGGTCTTCCCTGACCCCTCCAGTGTGGGTTCAATGCCTGAAGTCTGCACCCCCAAAGCATCCTGATGCTCCTCTCTTGCAGCTGGGGTCACACTGCTTGGTCTCGTGGGTGCCTACCTCTGTCCCCTCAACGGCAGGCCATCCTCAGCCTGGCTCACTTCTGTGTCCAAGAGCCCAGAATTCTGCCCAGGGCAGAAAAGGGTCCAATATATGATTTTATGATGAATGAGTGATAATTTGTTGTTCCTGTTCAGCCGCTAAGTCGTGTCCGACTCTCTGTGATTCCTTGGACTGCAGCACACCAGTCTCCTCGGTCCTACACTATCTCCTGGAGTTTGCTCAGATTTATAGCCATTGAGTCGGTGATGCCATCCAACCGTCTCATCCTCTGTTGCCCCCTTCTCCTTCTTCCCTCTATCCTTCCCAGCATCAGCGTCTTTTCCAATGAGTGCCCAGTGAATCAGTTCTTTGCATCAGGTGGCCGAAATATTGGAGCTTCAGCACCAGTCCTTCCAATGAATATTCAGGGTTGACTTCCTTTAGGATTGACTGGATGATGATAGAGGCTAATAACAGCCAGGACTAAGGATCAGAGACTCAAACTCTCTGAGCCCACACAAATGTGGGGGATTTGGGCTGGACTGAAGCAGTTCTGAAAGCTCAGAGCAGGTTGGGTGGGAGCCACATTCACTCAGACCTCAGCCTGGTTCAGACTGTGCTTTGGAAAAAGAGCACAAAGTCGTTTCCAAGGCTAGGGGTGGGGAGGCTGGGAGGTCCAGCCAGGAGCCAACGTGGAGGGAGGAACTTCTAAAACTTGGATCCCCCCCAAGCAAGCAAGGCTCTATGTGAGCTCAAATTTCAGCCTCAGATCTGCAAAATCCAGACTGGGGGAAATCTGACAGGACTCATCACCTGGTTTCATCAACCAAATGTGGCAATGAAAGAAAAGAGAGGTGGAAAGGGAGCGCACAGACTGAAATAAAGGCAAAGCATGTGTGCAAGGACGTGGTGGAGTGGGGCGGGGGGGTCACGGAGATGGCATGGGAGTGTCCTTTCAGGCCCGGCATAAAAGCCAAGGCCAATCCCTGTGAACCGACTGAGCTGAGAGCGCGATTTTTCAGAGCAAAGTAGCAAATCGTGAGCACCCAGGAAGCAGACTCCCTGGAGAGCGAGTTCAAAGCAAAAACAAACCCAGAGTCCTTCCACCGAAGGGCTGACAGGCTGCCCACCGTCTGGACTGGCGGGAAGGGCAGGGCAGTCCCCAATGAGGGAAGAAGGCTGGGCCCCCCAGGTGGAGAAGTTTCCTAGAGTCTGCCTCCCCGCTAGCCCCCTGAGATGATACGGTTCACACATGCAAGCAGCTGGGGCCACGGAGCTGGGTGAGGAGCCCGCCGAGCAGAGAAGACAGGGCAGAAACAGAAGGCTGTGGCATCTGGTGGTGAGGGGGCGCAGATACACGTGGGAACCACGGCCTGGGGAGCCAGGGAGCCCCTCGCTCTGCCGTGGTTGGGGGGGGAGGAGGGTATTGCGGGCGTTCAGGATGAGCTTGGTGCACAGGGCGGAAGCCAGTGCAGCCAGATCAAAGTCAGGAGGGATTTTCAAGGTCAGAGAAGCGGCCAGGGATCAGGTTCCAGGTCATTCGTGGCTTCAGTTCTGTAGAGACTTTGGATTTTTCTGAGATAGAGGATTTCGAGCAGACGGATGTTATGATCTGATTATGTTTCGAGAACAACCAGCTGTTACAGAGAAAAGCGTCATGAAAAGGATGAAGCTAGTGCCCCGAAAAGCACACACACTTTTGAAACATATCAGGGTTGGAATATCTAGTTCAGATCAGCAAAATCCTGACTGCAGGACAGTTGACAGAACTAATTACTTGGCTTCAGCAGCAGGATATTGCAAAGACAGAAGTCGGAAGTGGAGAAAGGGACCTACAGACTGGAATAAAGCTGAGCCAGGAATCACCCTATCACAGTCCCGTTCAAACCCCGAACCAGAAATGGCTGAGGAGACATAGACACCACGATGCTGGATTTCATAAGGAACTGATGCTAATTTCATCTAGGTGGGATAAGGGTACTTGTCTCTTAAACAAGGGCTTGTTTAACATGTAACTTGTTAACTTGTTTAACAAGTAACAACTTGTGAGTTGTTTCTTAAAAGTCCTTATCTTTTAGAAATGAGTGAAATATTTAGAGATGAAAATTTTTTTCACATATTGGCTTCACTGTTTGCTTGTTGTGTGACATCCGGCAAATCACTCCAACCCTCTGAATCTAGGTTTCCTCATCTTTAAAATGGGCGTGATGAGAATTGGTTCATAACGCTTTTCAGCTCTACTATATTCTTCTACTTCTCTGTACATTCAGGCTATTAACTTCTGAGAGCTCAATATTGAAACTCCACCTAAAAATCTTAATGTATCTACTTAGACACTTCATGGCCAATAGATGGGGAAACAGTGGAAATGACTTTATTTTTCTGGGCTCCAAAATCACTGCAGATGGTGACTGCAGCCATGAAATTAAAAGACGTTTACTCCTTTGAAGGAAATTTATAACCAACCTAGACAGCATATTAAAAAGCAGAGACATTACTTTGTCAACAAAAGTCCGTCTAGTCAAGGCTATGGTTTCTCCAGTAGTCATGTATGGATGTGAGAGTTGAACTGTGAAGAAAGCTGAGCACCGAAGAATTGATGCTTTTGAACTGTGGTGTTGGAGAAGACTCTTGAGAGTCCCTTGGACTGCAAGGAGATCCAACCAGTCCATCCTAAAGGAGATCAGTCCTGGGTGTTCATTGGAAGGACTACTGTTGAAGCTGAAACTCCAATACTCTGGCCACCTGATGCAAAGAGCTGACTCATTGGAAAAGACCCTGATGCTGGGAAAGATTGAGGGCAGGAGGAGAAGGGGATGACAGAGGATGAGATGGTTGGATGGCATCACCGACTCACATGGACATGGATTTGGGTAGACTCCAGGAGTTGGTGATGGTCAGGGAGGTCTGGCACACTGCAGTTCATGGGGAGTCGGACATGACTGAGAGACTGAACTGAACTGAACTGAGACAATTGTAATATAGAGTGGAACTATATGTAACTTTCTTCTGTATTTTCCAAGTCTCCTATAATCATATTTTCATAATCTAAAAAAATTTAAAAAGAAAGATAAAGAAGCAGAAAATAAAATAATAAGCAATAAAATAAAATGGACATGATGTTGTTCAGTGGGAAAGTGCCTGGCACAGGGCAGGCTCCGGTAACTGGCAGGGGGTATTGAAACCAGTGTCTGCCTGCCTCACTGGACAGCAGAGCTTCTCATCGACCCGCAGCCCCTGGCACGACCCCTCTGGTGGGGGTCTCAGAAGATGAAGGAACCAACATTTCCCAGGCAAGCCCCTTGAGAGCTCAAACTGAGGGTCTCGCCAGAGTTCCAGCCTCAGGGCAGCCCCCCAAGCCAGGGCCGGGTCTGCCCCCTAACCCTCTGCCAGCTCAGCCTCACTCTCAGAAGAAACAGGCAGGGAGGCAGGACCAATGGATCAACCCCCGGGTGACAGTCCTCCGGCTCCCGGGGCCTCGTGTCCCCAGGCTGCAGGGCAGTGGCATCTCTGGGCAACGGGCAGCCAGCCAGTGCGGTTACATCAGGTTGGTTTCCAGGTCTTCCCGGGGCTGCTCTGTCCCATCCCTTTGGTCATGTTACTTGTCAGACGGTCCCCTGGCAACCAGGTCACAACCGCTTCTCGGAATGGTCTTTGATTAAAATCCAGTGAGGCTGAACACCAAGCCAGGTTCATAGGAGACAGGAAACGCAGCCACAGCTTCGGGGAACTCAATTTCATTTAGTCTTGGCACCAGGGAGAAACGGGCCCCAGAAGTGGGCCTCTGACCATAGGAACCGGCAGCCTTGAGTTCCACCCCTGAGCCAGACCTACGAACGATGCTCTCCCACTTACTCCACCAGGGTGGGTGGTCTTTTTATCCGCCCCTCTCCTTGGAACCCCTCAAGTCAGAACAGAAACTGCAGGCTTCTGCTGCTGGAGCCGCCTGTAACTGTGAGCCACCCCACTGCTTCTCTGCCCTGAATGTCGTCTTTCTGAGACAGTCAGATGCGACAAATCCCAAAGTCAGCAGAATGAACCCCTTGCTTCCCCTCTCCCCGCTCCTGAGTTCTTTACAGCACCTAACACACAGCACGATGGTAAGTCAGGCACATGCCAGCATCCTCCGCTCATAAATTCCCTTGAAGGTTTTTTCCAAACTGTTGAGCTTGGGAATAGCGGCCCATGAGGAACAGCTGGAGCAGCTGGGAAGGAAAAAATGCATAACAAGACTAACACAGAGTGAGCCTCCTTCCCCCCCCACCCCCACCCCCA
>SJYA01010741.1:0-13102 GCA_006410615.1 Neotragus moschatus
AATTTGATCTCTGGTTCCTCTGCCTTTTCTAAAACCAGCTTGAACATCTGGAAGTTCATGGTTCAGGTAATGCTGAAGCCTGGCTTGGAGAATTACTTTACTAGCATAACATGCCAAAAATGTTGCTTTTTTCTTTTATCTTCAGTTTTAAAATAGTTATACAAAAATGCACCAATTTTGATTTTTTAAACGCACATTTAAAATGTTGCTTTTTTCTTTCATCTTCAATATTAAAATAGCTACACAAAAATTCATCAGTGTTGATTTTTTAAAAATGCACATTGATATGACAGCTGTCACAATACAGTCTAACAAGACCTTTTTCAATGAAGTTAAAGACAGCTAAATGATCCTAGAGATAGCTTATGAAAAAAACTGAATGAGTTTCTTGGCCAACCCAATATTTATTACCATTTTTAGTGTGCCAGGCTGTATGCAAGACACTGGAATACAGAGATTAAAAAACATTCAGTTCTTGCCTAAAAGGAATTTATATTTTAAATAAGCAGACATATAGTTTTTACCAGTATAATGTATGCTTTTGCATGATTATGGCATAATATACTTTAGAAATGCAGACTGCTGAGTAAATTTAAGCATAACAAATAAGCATAAGTTTACGAAAGTAATTGAGAACATTGGTATAGAAATACGCCAGCAGAGGATGTGGGAGTATTTCGCAGACTTAGAGGTTTCAGAGTAGCATTGAGAAACAAAAGTGAAAGGACAAAGCTCCACTCCTGGCTTGTTATATAGATCTCCTTGTCCATTGTGGATAGCTTGGAAAAACTCCAGGTGTAAAGAAGACAACAAAATTTGACCATGAGTCCATGCTATGTTATCTTAGTTTTGTGTTCCTTCTCATTTTTTGGCTTTTGAGGAAAAGTGTACAATTCTTTTAAAATAATTGTAATTGTTTCACAGTCTGAATTTTCCACAGTATTAGATCACATGCAATTTTTAAAAATATTTCAAGCATTTTAATGGTTATCTAAAGTTTCATAATATAGATATGCAGAAGTATTGATAACTCTGGTTGTTTACTATGCTTGTGAACAGAACTGAAAAACTTTGTTGTAAGATAGAATGTTTTAGTTGGCTACGTGAATCCCTATTAAATCATAAAATGGTTCTCTGAAATTTATAAATATATAAAGGTACTCCTGGCACAGCCAGGTGCAACATGGTTTAAAAATTACAGAAGCTTTCTTGCATTTCAGATAGAAGATATAAGTCATTATGTGCTCTACAAATTTTAATTATTAGGTGATATTAATGGTTCTTAATCCTGTTCCTTAATTTTCGAAATTAAGGGAAAAAAGACCCAGAAGTATCACAAATTTCTTCAGGGTAGGAGAGCCTTAGATAGAATCCTAGCTTCCCCACTTGGTTGTTCTTTGCACTCTAATGATACAGTATGCCCTTCCCCCAAGGCTTAGGGGTTCTATGGAGGAGTTGTGAATAGCATTACAGTGTACAACTTTGCTGTATATTTTTTAAAAAATTCATTTGCTTATTTTTGGCTGCACTGGGTCTTTGTTGCTGTGTGGGGGTTTTCTCTAGTTCTAGCGAGTGGAGGCTACTCTAGTTGTGGTGTGCACGCTTCTCATTGCGGTGGATTCTCTTGTTGCCAGGCACAGGCTTCAGGGTGTGTGGGTTTCAGTAGTTGCTCTGCATTGGCTCAGTAGTTGTCATATTGGGTCTTTCATTCAGGCTCATGGACTCTAGTTGTGACACTTCCGGGCTTAATTGCCCTGCAGCACGTGAGATCTTAGTTCCCCATTTAGGAATTGAACTTACGTGTCCCCTGCATTGGAAGGCAAGGGAAGTTCTTCTTGAACTTACTTTTAAGATGTAGCTTGAAGAAAGAGTTCTACAGTTGAAGGAGTTTTATAAAAAATGAGAATTTCCTGGTGATCCAGTGATTAGGATTCTGTGCTTTCACTGCTGAGGGGCCAGGTTCAGTTCTTGGAGAGAAAAAGATAATGAGAACGTCCTTGAGAACATCTTTGAATTCTTTGTCTTATTCAGCCTTCTGTTTTTCACTTGTGAATAGTAAGTGCTGCCAACTCCAGTTGATTCTTGTTATTCACAGCACGGGCAAGTCTGGGTCAGTCTCTTGTGGGGTCACTGCTCCTTTCTCCTGGGTCCTGGTGTGCACAAGGTTCTGTTTGTGCTCTCCAAGAGCCTGTCTCCCCAGTCCTGTGTAAGTTATGGTGTTCTGTGGTGGGGTTAATGGCGGCCTCCTCCAAGAGGGTTTATGCCATACCCAGGTCTACTTTACCCAGAGGCCCTGCTGACCCTTTGCTCCACAGAAGATACTCAAACACAGTTCTGTCTCAGTCTCTCTGGTATCTCTGGGTCCTGGTGCACACATGGCTTGTTTGAGCCTTCTGAGCATCTCGGGGGGATATTGGGTTTGAGTTTAAACGTGATTTTGCCCCTCCTACCATCTTGCTGGGGCTTCTTTGCTCTTGGATGTGGGGTATCTCCTAATAGTTGTTCCAGCTCTTACCGTCTTGCTGGGGCTTCTCTGCCCTTGGAGGTGGGATATCTCCTCACAGTCACTCCAGTGGTGTGCTGTAAAGAGCAATATTGCACAGGAACCTGGAATGTTAGATCCAGGAATCGAGGCAAATTGAAAGTGGTCAAACACGAGATGGCAAGAGTGAACATCAACATTTTAGGAATCAGTGAACTAAAATGGACTGGAATGGGTGAATTTAACACAGATGACCATTATATCTACAACTATGGGCAAGAATCCTTTAGAAGAAATGGAGTAGCCATCATAGTCAGCAAAAGAGTCTGAAATGCAGTACTTGGATGCATTCTCAAAAACAACAGAATGATCTCTGTTTGCTTCCAAGGCAAACTGTTCAATATCATAGTAATCCAAGTCTATGCCCTGACTAGTAATGCTGAAGAAGCTGAAGTTGAACGGTTCTATGAAGACCTACAATACCTTCTAGAACTAACACCCCCGAAAGATGTCCTTTTTATTATAGGGGACTGGAATGCAAAAGTAGGAAGTCAAGAGATACCTGGAATAACAGGCAAATTTGGCCTTGCAGTAAAGAATGAAGCAGGGCAAAGTTTAACAGAGTTTTGCCAAGAGAACGCACTGGTCATAGCCAACACCCTCTTCTAACACCACAAGAGAAGAGTCTACACATGGACGTCACCAGATGGTCAGTACTGAAATCTGATTGATTATGTTCTTTGCAGCCAAAGATGGAGAAGCTCTATACAGTCAGCAAAAACAAGACTGGGAGCTGACTGTGGCTCAAATCATGAACTCCTTATTGCCAAATTCAGACTTAAATTGAAGAAAGTAGAGAAAACCACTAGACTATTCTGGTGTGACCTAAATCAAATCCCTTATGATTGTACAGTGGAAGTGAGAAATAGATTCAAGGGATTAGAGCTGATAAACAAGAGTGCCTGAAGAACTATGGATGGAGGTTCATTGACATTGTACAGGAGGCAATGATCAAGACCATCCCCAAGAAAAAGAAATGCAAAAAGTGAAAATGGTTGTCTGAGGAAACCTTACAAATAGCTGTGAAAAGAAGAGAAGTGACAGGCAAAGGAGAAAAGGAAAGGTATATCCTTCTGAATGCAGAGTTTCAGAGAATGGCACAGAGAGATAAGAAAGCCTTCCTCAGTGTTCAATGCAAAGAAATAGAGGAAAACAATAGAATGGGAGACTAGAGATCTCTTCAAGAAAATTAGAGATACCAAGGGAACTTATCATGCAGACATTAGCACACTAAAGGACAGAAATGATATGGACCTAACAGAAGCAGAAGATAGTAAGAAGAGGTGGCAAGAGTTCACAGAAGAACTGTACAAAACAGAGCTTCATGACCCAGACAATCACGATGGTGTGATCACTCACCTAGAGCCAGACATCGTNTTATCATGCAGACATTAGCACACTAAAGGACAGAAATGATATGGACCTAACAGAAGCAGAAGATAGTAAGAAGAGGTGGCAAGAGTACACAGAAGAACTGTACAAAACAGAGCTTCATGACCCAGACAATCACGATGGTGTGATCACTCACCTAGAGCCAGACATCGTGGAATGGAAAGTCAAGTGGGCCTTAGGAAACATCACTAGGAGCAAAGCTAGTGAAGGTGATGGAATTCCAGTTGAGCTGTTTCAAATCCTAAAAGATGGTGCTGTGAAAGTGCTGCACTCAGTATGCCAGCAAATTTGGAAAACTCAGCAATGGCCACAGGACTGGAAAAGGTCAGTTTTCATTCCAATCCTAAAGAAAGGCAATGCCAAAGAATGCTCAAACATCCAAACAATTGCACACATGTCACACACTAGCAAAGTGATGCTCAACATTCTCCAAGCCAGGCTTCAACAGTACATGAACCATGAACTTCCAGATGTTCAAGCTGGATTTAGAAAAGGCAGAAGAACCAGAGATCAAATTGCCAACATCCGCTGGATCATCGAAAAAACAAGAGTTGCAGAAAAACATATACTGCTTCATTGACTACACCAAAGCGTTTGATTGTGTGCATCACAATAAACTGTGGAAAATTCTGAGAGAGATGGGAATACCAGACCACCTGACCTGCCTCATCTCTTGAGAAATCTGTATGCAGGTCAGGAAGCAACTGTTAGAACTGGACATGGAAGAACAGACTGGTTCCAAATTGGGAAAGGAGTACTTCAAGGCTGTATATTGTCACCCTGCTTCTTTAATTTATATGCAGAGTACATCATGAGAAATGCTGGGCTGGATGAAGCACAAGCTGGAATCAAGCTTGCTGGGAGAAATATCAATAGCTTCAGATATACAGATGACACCACCCTTATGGCAGAAAGCAAAGAAAATGTGAAGAGCCTCTTGATGAATGTGAAAGAAGAGAGTGAAAAAGTTGGCTTAAAGTTCAACATTCAGAAAACTAAGGTCATGGCATCTGGTCCCATCAGTTCATGGTAAATAGATAGGGAAACAGAATTCTTTTTGGCTCCAGAATCACTGTACATGGTGACTGCAGCCATGAAACTAAAAGATGCTTGCTCCTTGGAAGAGAAATTATGAGCAACCTAGACAGCATATTAAAAAGCAGAAGACATTTCTTTGCCAACAAAGGTCCATCTAGTCAAAGCTATAGTTTTTCCAGTGTTTATGTATGGATGTGAGAGTTGGACTCCAAAGAAAGCTGAGCACCGAAGAATTGATGCTTTTGAACTCTGGTGTTGGAGAAGACTCTTAAATTAAGAGTCCCTTGGACTGCAATGAAATCCAACCAGTCCATCTCAAAGGAAATCAGTCCTGAATATTCATGGGAAGGACCAAGGCTGAAGCTGAAACTCCTGTACTTTGGCCACCTGATGTGAAGAACTGACTCAGTTGAAAAGACCCTAATGCTGAGAAAGATTGAAGATGGGAGGAGAAGGGGATGACAGAGGATGAGATTGTTGGATGGCATCACTGACAAAATGGACGTGAGTTTGAGTGAACTCCAGGAGTTGGTGATGGACAGGGAGGCCTGGCGTGCTGCGGTCCATGGGGTTGCGAACTGTCAGACTTGACTGAGTGACTGAACTGAATTGAACAGAAGTAATTCATCAGAGTTATGTTCTATAAAGTTTCCACAAACACTGAATTGACAAATACTGAGCCAGTGTTCCTAGGAACTTTAGATTCCTGTGAGCCTCTGGGACACTAGTTCAGTTAGTCTATCAAAACATTTCCTTAGTTTATATGTGCTTCTGTTTAAAGATATCTTGTGCTGTACTCAGTCATGTCCGACTCTCTTTGACCCCCTGGACTGTAGCCTGCTAGGGATCCCTGCTAGGGAAAATCCCTTGCCAGAATTTTCTAGGCAAGAATACTAGAGTGGGTTGTTTCTTTCTCCAGGGGATGTTCCCTGACCCACGGATTGAACCCAGGTTGCCTGCATTGCAGGCAGATTCTTTAGCAATGAGCCACGTGGGAAGCCCTGAAAGATAACCTTAGTTATTAATATGTTAGCTTGGTACAAAAGTAATTGTGGTTTCAGACACTGAATTTTAAATCCTTATAACTAGACTCAAACACATCTTTATTAATCAAAATAGGAAGCATTATAGTCAACACATTTTTGCCAATGAGAAATAAGTTTATTCCTATAGCATGAAAATCCATGTTTTGGGGTTTGATGAAGTCCTGGGACGTTTTCTGCCTCCCTCTGGTTGTGGAAGCATTTTCCCTGCAAAAAGTTGTCGAGATGTTTGAAGAAATAAATGATGGTTGGCGAGAGGTTGTGACAACTCCTGACCATACATCGCACAACCAGTGCTTCAAAAGCTGAACAAATTGGGCTATGAAGTTTTGTCTCATTAGCCATGTTCTCCTGACCTGTTGCCAGCCAACTGTAACTATAGTTAATAGAATTGTTTTACCTCGGTAATGTGTGTACCTGCATGCTAAGTCTCTTTAGTTATGTATGTCTGACTTTTTGAGACCCTATGGACTGTAGCCTTCCAGGCTCCTCTGTCTCTGGGATTCTCCAGGCAGGAGTACTGGAGTGGATTGCCATTCTCTGCTCCAGAGGATCTTCCCGACCCAGGGATTGAACCTGAGTCTCTTAATGTGTCTCCTGCATTGGCAGGTGGGTTTTTTTTTTTTTTTTTTTTTTCCACTAGCACCACCTGGGAAGCCCACCTCAATGATAATCATTATCATATTTCAAAATAACCATCTCTACATGGGACATTATTTCAGTCTTTACTGACTTATAGGCACGTGAAGGAGTGCCAGCTTCTGCCTCTTCTTTGTTCTCTTCTTTCAAAGTAGATGGAATTATTTAATGTGTTTAATGCAGGAGAATTAACACTTTACAAACATACACAGTTAAGGTTAAAGTCATTGACTAGGGAGCTTTCACACTCAATTCAAAATTTAATGTATTTTCCTCCATAAATACTTACTGTGTCATACTTAATTGTCACGAGACAACAATTTGCTTTTCAAAAACCACATTTAGGGATACACTCATAGGACTGTTTAGATAGTCCAGGTGAAATGGTTATAGATACAGAGGCAGCATCATCTCACAATAGTCATTTATATATCAAACCCTATTTTGAAATTTACAAAAACTCTGAAGTTTGCAGAAAGGCTGAATTCTTCAAACTAATTATGCCTTCTACAGCTCAGTCTTCTCTTGGCAAGAGCAAGCTGAAACTTATCCATGAAGGTAAAGTACTTAATGCCGAACTTTTCTTCTAAGCTTAGATTTGAACTGCTTTAAAAATGGTACCCAAAAAACCAGCTTGGTCTTTTTCTACATTTTTACTATCTTAAGTAAATCATGTGATATTTAATGGAACATTTAGGAAGTTGTTAAAAACATTTGCAAAGCCTTCTGTAATATGGAAAACTCTTATCCTGTAATTATTAAGGGGGGAAAATAAATAATTTAGGTGTAATCCATGTTTTATGTACAATTAACAAGTAACAATGGGGCTATATAGTTGTCTCTAAGTCTCTGTGAGGGATTGGTTTGAGGGATTGGTCCCTAGTATAAAATGGCACAGTGTTTGCATAAACTACAGACTTAAACCATCTCTAGATTACTTAACACAGAATGTAAATGGTATATGAATAGTTGTAAATGCAAGAACAATGCTTTGGAAATAGTTACTACTATGTGGCAATTTCAAGTTTTTTTAAACTTTCAAGAATTAAAAAAGGTTTTTTCCCCATCCACACTTGGTTGAATCTGGGAGTGTAGAACTTACGGATTTACTTTCTCTCTCCTTACTTTCTCCTTTTCTCCCAGATTTCTATCATCACCATGTATTGTTTCACAGTGGATCAAAGTTTAACAATATGTAAATTGTTGATAAGCAATGCAGATTTGGGTTGGACTTCCCTTGTGGCTCAGCTGGTAAAGAATCTGCCTGCAGTGCTCCTTCATTCAAACCCGAACCTGGGTTTCATCCCTAGGTTGGGAAGATCCCCTGGAGAAGTGAAAGGCTACCCACTCCAGTATTCTGGCCTGGAGAATTCCATGGACTGTATAGTCCATGGGGTCACAAAAAGTTGGACATGACTGAGTGACTTTCACTTTCAGTGCAGATTTGGGTTACAGTATCATTAGTGTCTGTATTAATTTGACACTAAGATGAAACAGGATCTTCAAGTGCCTTCTAATAGTCATTCAGTTCAGTTCAGTTGCCACTCATTCGTGTCCGACTCTTTGTGACCTCGTGAATCACAGCTCGCCAGGCCTCCTGTCCATCACCGTCTCCTGGAGTTCACTCACACTCATGTCCATTGAGTCCGTGTTGCCATCCAGCCATCTCATCTCTGTCGTCCCCTTCTTCTCCTGCCCCCAATCCCTCCGAGCGTCAGGGTCTTTTCCAATGAGTCAACTCTTCGCATGAGATGGCCAAAGTATTAGAGTTTCAGCCTCAGCACCAGTCCTTCCAATGTACAGCCAGGACTGGTTTCCTTCAGAATGGACTGGTTGGATCTCCTTGCAGTCCAGGAGACTCTCAAGAGTCTTTTTTAACACCACAGTTCAAAAGCATCAATTCTTTGGTGCTCAGCTTTCTTCACAGTCCAACTCTCACATCCATACATGACCACAATAAAAACCATAGCTTTGAATAGACAGACCTTTGTTGACAAAGTAATGTCTCTGCTTTTGAATATACTATCTAGGTTGGTCCTACCTTTCCTTCCAAGGAGTAAGCGTCTTTTAATTTCATGGCTGCAGTCACCATCTGCAGTTATTTTGGAGCCCATAGAAATAAAGTCTGCCACTGTTGGCACTGTTTCCCCATCTATTTCCCATAGGGAGAGGTTAAATTGTGCTATGTATTGCAGCATGATTTTCATCTATTTGTTTAGTTTTTCTTTTTTCCTGAACTCTGAAAGATACAGACTTTTAAAATTTCAGTGTTCATCATATGTAGGAATAAAGAAATTTTCCTAAATGATTGTAATGGGGTTATCAGACAAAAAATTAGCAATAATTACCTCATTATCTAATTCTTACTCTAATTTAACTAAAAAGGTCTGTTTACCAAAGTTGCCTAATTGAATTGTATCGGTTGAATAAATTATCTTTTATAACTGTTTGGCACTTAAAAAAGTGAAGTATAATTGACATGACATTTTATTATTTTCAGGTGTACAACATAATGATTTCATATATGTTTACAGTGCAGAATTATCACCACACTAAGTCTGATTAATATCTGTCACCTTATTTATCATGTTATTTTTCTTTTCATGAGAACTTTTAAGGTCTGTTCTCTCAGCAACTTTGAAGTATGCAATATAGGATTATTAACTGCTGCCACAGTGTTGTTCATGACATTCCATGACATTGATAACTGAAAGTTTGTACCTTTTGCCTCTTTCACTCATTTCCCCTGCTTTGCACTCCCTCCCTCTGGCAACCACCAATGTATTTTCTGCGTGAGTTCTGCTTTTTGTTTGTATTTTAGATTGCACATATAAATGGGGTCATACATTATTTGTCTTTGTCTGACTTATTTCACTTAGCATGATGCCCTGAAGGTTCATCCATGGTATCACAAGTGGCACGATTTCATTCTTATTAGTGATTGAGAATAATATTGTGATACATATATGTGTGTGTCTATAGACACATTGTTTCTGTATCTGGCTATAATAAATAATGTTGCAGTTAATGAGGGTGCATATATTTTTCTCAGTTAATATTTTTGTTTTCTTTGGGTAAATACCCAGAAGTGGGATTTCTGGATACTGTGGTAGTTCCGTTTTTAATTTTGAGGGGAACCTCCACACCATTTTATAGCTTACTTGTAGTGATAATCGTCAATCTCCAGAGGCTTTTATATTTTATATATATTTATATTTTTATATTTTATATTATTAGTAGCTTACAGTTTGGGAATAGAAAGTATTGCTTAAGCACATAGGAAAGGACAACTTTTTTTGAAAGTTGTACTTCCTGGTTTAAGTTAATTTTGGTTAAAAATGTTTCAGGTAAACTCTAGATATTAGACTTGTGCCTTATTCATTTAAAATAATGTTGTAATGAAGCTGATTGTCAGTTCTCTAGAAATTGTATATTGGACGAAATTCTTTGTTTGGAGGGACTCGTTCCATATTCGGCACGCATGTTGCTTTTCAGCCTTACAGAGCTTCCGGCTAAGAACTATCTCAGATGTTTTATTGAAAATTCAATCCTACAGAGAGTTGACAACTGAATTTATATTTCTGTCACATAAATTGATACCATCCAGTCATTAAAGGAGATTTAGTTAGCCTCCTTTTGTTTTAGAAAGATTAGGAGGTTGTTCAATTGCTAAGTCATGTCCAACTCTGTTTGACTCTGTGGACTGCAGCACACTAGGCTCCCCTGTCCTTCACTATCTCCTGGAGTTTGCTCTAACTCATGTCCATTGAGTCGGTGACATACATACCATATACTAGAATGGAAAAATACTTAAAAAAAAAAAAAGTGAATTCTGTCTTCTCTTTCCCAAGTTGAGTGAGAAGATGGGATTACAGAAAGAGGCATGTGTTCATCTTTTGGCTGTGGTGGATCTTTGTTGCTGCAGGTTGGCTTTCTGTAGTTAGGGTGCTGCTGTTTGTTGCTGTGCTGTGGTGGCTTCTCATTGAGCACAGGCTAGACGTATGGGCAGCAGTAGTTGCGGTACGTGGGATCAGCTTTGGCTCATGGGCTCTAGGGCACAAGCTCAGTAGTTGTGGCGCATGGGCTTTGTGGCTCCTTAACATACGGCATCTTCCGGGACCAGGGCTCAAACTGATGTCCCTTACATTACAAGGCAGATTCTTACCACCAGGGAAGCCCTTATATTGAGGTTTTAATGTACCAAATCATTGTATATTCACTATGAAAGAAATTTCTTTTGCTTTATATATAGTCTAAAATTCAAAAGGTGTTAACTGAATTTCTTTCTTTCTAAAAATTTGATTGATAATATTGTGTTAATTTAAGATATCCAGCATGGTGATTCAATTATTTTCTTAGATTATATTCCATTATAGGTTATTACAAGATCCTGGGTATACTTCCCTGAGCTTTACAGTAATCCTTGTTGCTTATCTACTTTATGTACAGTATTTCTTAAAATTTTTTTAAAATTATTTTTGGCTGAGGTGAGCCTTTGCTGCTGCACTTGGGCTTTCTCTAGGTGTGGTGTTTGGGCTTCTCATGGTGGTGGCTTCTCTTGTTGCAGAGCATGTGCTCTTGGGCACGGGGGCTTCTGTGGTTGTGGTGTATGGGCTTAGTTTGCCCAGCAGCGTGTGGAATCTTCCCAGACCAGGTATTGAACCTGTGTTCCCTGCATTGGCAGGTGGATTTTTTTTTTTACCATGGATCATCAGGGGAGTCCTTTATAGTAGTTTGGATTTGTTAATCCTGTACTCTTAATTTATCCCTTCCCCCTTCCCTTTAATAACCATAAGTTTCATTTTTACATCTGTTTCTGTTTTGTATATAGATTCAGTTGTATGTTTTAGACTGCACATATAAGTTTATCATATAGAATTCGTCTTTCTGTCTGACTTATTTCACTAAGGCTGATATTTTCCAGGTCTGTCCATGTTGCTACAAATGGGACTATTTCCTTCTTTTTTTATGATTGGGTAATCTGTCACATAGTCTTAAGTCAGTTGTCTGTTGATGGACACTTGAGTTGAGTCCATGTCTTGGCTGTAGTGCTGCTGTGAATGTTGGGGTGCATGTGTCTTTTCAGATCTTCAGAATTTTTATTTTTTCCAGATGTATATATACCCAAGAGTGGAATTGCTGCATCATATGGTAACTATGTCTTTAGTTTTTAAAGGAATCTCCAAACTGTTTTCTACAGTCACTGCACCAGTTTACATTCCCACCAACAGTGTGTGTATGAGGGATCCCTTTTCTCCACACACTCTACAGCAATTTTTATTTGTAGACTTTTTGATGTTGGCCATTCTTATTGGTGTGAGGTGATACCTCATTGTGGTTTTGCTTTGTATTTCTCTAATAATTGCTGATGTTGAGCATTTTTTCATGTGCCTGTTGACCATATACATCTTCTTTGGAGAAGTGTCTGTTTAGATCTTCTGCTCAGTATTTGGATGGGATGGCATGGCTTGTTTGATACTGAGTTGTATAAGCTGTTTGGAAATTAATCCCCTGTTAGTCGCATCAGTTGTAAATCTTTTTTCCCATTCCTAGGTTGTCTTTTTGCTTTATGATTTCCTTTGCTGTGCAAAACCTTTAAGTTTGATTGGAGTCCTTTTATTTTTAATTTTTGCTTTTGTTTCTTTTGCTGTGGGAGACTGATCTGAGAAAACATTATGATTTGTGTCAAAGAATGTTCTGCCTATGTTCTTTTCTAGGGGTTTAGTCTTCCTGATAAATTCAGAACAAGACAAGGATGCTCATTCTTACCACCTCTATTAGAAAAAGCAAAAAAAAAAAAAAGGTATCCAAATTGGAAGGGAGGAAGTGAAACTGTCAATATTTGCAGATGACATGATACTCTATATATACAGAATCCTAAAGTCTCCACATGAAAAACTGTATTAGAACTAATAAATGATTTCAGCAAGGTAATGGGATTTAAGACTAATACACTGAAATCTGTTGAATGTCTGTACACTAATAATGAACTGTCAGAAAAAAATCCTGTTTAAAGTTGCATCAGAAAACTTAAATACCTAGGGAAAGATATAATNTACTCTATATATACAGAATCCTAAAGTCTCCACATGAAAAACTGTATTAGAACTAATAAATGATTTCAGCAAGGTAATGGGATTTAAGACTAATACACTGAAATCTGTTGAATGTCTGTACACTAATAATGAACTGTCAGAAAAAAATCCTGTTTAAAGTTGCATCAGAAAACTTAAATACCTAGGGAAAGATATAATGAAGAAGGTGAAAGACCTATATGCCAAAAACTATAAACCCTAAGGACAGAAATTGAAGATGATTCAAAGAATTGGAAAGATATTCTGTGCTCTTGAATTGGAAACTTAATATTGTTAAAATGGCCATACCACCCAAAGTAATCTACAGATTTAGTGTAATTCTTACCAAAACACCGATGATGTTTTCCATAGAA
>SJYA01010742.1:0-13584 GCA_006410615.1 Neotragus moschatus
CCCAAGCATCCAGTATCATGCATCGAACCTGGACTGGCGATTCATTTCATATATGATATTATACATGTTCCATTACATCTTATGGAAAAAGCCAGAATGGACTTATTGGCCAACCCAATGTCATCTTCTGTAAAATAAAGATGGGCTGGGTTGTTATGCTCCATATCCAGCAACTCCAAAATCTCAATGACTAAGAATGGAGGCTTAATTCTTTCACCTAACACATGATCACAGCAGGTATTCTGGGGACTCTTGCTTTGCCCATGTTCTGGGACCCAGGATTTGGTTGGGCAAACTTGCAGTGCTAAAGACTTCTTCCTGCAATGATTCTTTTTGCTGTTCACCATGCTGGTGACCACAACAGAGGGTAAAAGAGATCTGGAAGGTCTCACATTCAGATTAAATGCTTGATCTGAGACATGGTATACATGACTTGTACTCACATTAGGCAAAAATATTCACATGGACTCCACCTAGGAAGTGCATTCCTGTTATGTATGAGCCTAGAAGGGGAGAGACATAGAGATGTTTGGTGAAGAACACAGGTAATTAAAAGATTTTCATTTTCTCTTTCTTTCTAATATCCTGCCTCTGTTACTTTCTACATGGCTTCCNACTCACATTAGGCAAAAATATTCACATGGACTCCACCTAGGAAGTGCATTCCTGTTATGTATGAGCCTAGAAGGGGAGAGACATAGAGATGTTTGGTGAAGAACACAGGTAATTAAAAGATTTTCATTTTCTCTTTCTTTCTAATATCCTGCCTCTGTTACTTTCTACATGGCTTCCTGAACTGTAGACAGTGCTGAGAGTCTTTAAGGATTTCAAAGGATTGAGAGTCATCAGAGAGAGGAGACTCCCCTCTCGCTCTGATAGAATTTTTTTCTCTGTGTGTGTAACATTCTTTACAAAGTGAGGTTAAAAAATTCCTTGTAGAATTAAGTTAAACATGTGCACAGCAACACAGAATGGAAGGAGGGAGAGAACTGGTTGAAGAGGCAAGGATATAACAGAAATTCCATTTTGGTGTTCATTATAATGTCACTCCTCCAGCAAAATTACCTTGTATCCCTGACAAAGATGAAAGGCTTTACTCCTTCTAGTTATCAGCAACAACTCCTCTCATTAACCGTTCATCTCACCACTTACACAGTCATTTATCTAAATGTATATGTAAGACGAAAAATAAATAAATGAACTAATCCATAAGGGCACACATACATAGACAGGTAAGGAGATGAGATGGGGGAGAAATGCTAGGAACAATGGAAAATAATATGAAACCCATATTTCACAAGGCACAGGAAGAGCTTTTGCATTAGCTCTTCCATCTCGTTATCTTTTTGGAAGACATTTCAATAATCACTTTCACAAAGATAGTTTTTAAAGGTTTAATTTTTCTCTTGCTTAAATGTACGCTCAGAAAAATGTGTGTTTTCTAGAAACGTTTACCTTTACCACTAATGTTGATTCCAGCTAGAGATTAGAAGAGTTTATTCTTGAAAAGCCAGGTACCTAAATAGTTTCAGCATCACCAAAGGTAGAAGAACAGAGAGAATGCCTGCATTGCAATTAGAGTATTTCAGGTTGGAGAAAAGAAGGCATCTCTTGTTTGAAAAGATGACTGCACACTGGAGTAGTTTATGATAATAATAAGAAGGACCATGTATGGTGAGCCTCTGCTTACTATATTTCTAACACTGGGTTGAGTATTCATGGAGGTTATTTCTGATCGTCACAGTTACTCCATGATATGGGCATTTATTCATATCCCAGTGTCCAATAAAAAAAGGCTCAGAGAGGTTAAATAACTTGCCTTAAGATACACAGGAAAAAAAGTAGTAAAAGCAAGATGCAAACCCAGGTTTGAGAAAACCTCCACTATGTGTTGAAGGAGGGTAGTGATGATGATACTACCAATTATGGCAGTAGAGAGCTATATATACCCCCTCTCTCATAAGCACTATTGATGGATTAACTCACTTAATTCTCAGAAAATCCATTGAGCTCTAGTATAGCAATTTACAGATGAAGAAATTGATTTGAAACAAAGAGAAGTTAAGGTAGAAGTGGTGATTTAAATTAAAAAAAAAAGTGACCGAGACCAACTTTGATTAATTTTCACTCCTTGTAACGTAGCATGAGGCAATGTACAGAACTGTAGTTCTCTTTTCCCACTTGTCCTCTTCTCTTCCGGTATTAGTATCATTAGCCACAGGATATGATAAAGGATGATGATTAAGCATGTGAAACCAGACTGTCTGAATTCTAATCAGAGCTGAATGGATTTGGGGAGAAATTCCTGTGTTAGTTTCTTAGGGTTGCCATCGCAAATTACCCAACATTGAGTGCTTTAAAACAGCAGAAATGTATTGTCTTGTGTTTTGGGAGGCCAGAAGTATAAAATCAAGTTGTAAGTAGAGCTTTATTCCCTCTGAAGTTGCAGAGGACGGATCTGTTCCAGGCCTCTCTCCTTGCTTTCTGGGGTTGCTGACAATCCTTGGTCTTCTCTGGCTTGTAGATCACTCCAGTCTCTGCCTCTGTCTTCATGTGGCATTCTCTTTGTGCCTTTGTGGTTCCAAGTTTTCTTCTTCTAATACAGATTCCAGTCACATTGGGTTTAAGGCCCACCCCAATTAAGTATGACCAGGGGCTTCCCTCATGGCTCCTTCTTCAGTGTGGGAGACCTGGGTTCAAGCTCTGGGTTGGGAAGATGCCCTGGAGAAAGCCAGGGCAATCCACTCCAGTACTCTTGCCTGGAGAATTCCATGGGCAGAGAAGCCTGGTGGGCTACAGTCCATGGGTCATAATGAGTCAGACACAATTGAGTGACTAGCACTTTCACTTTCATCTCGATTATATCTGTAAAGACCTCATTTCCAAATATGATTACAAGTTCTAGGTAGACATGAATTAGAGGGGTAAACTATTCAACTCAGTACTGTTCCTAAAATGCTCTAAGTTATTTTCATGGATAAAATGATGATAAAAATTATGTGACAGGCATGTTGTAATACCTGAAATAAAGAACAGAGCTCAGCACAAATCAAGTAGTAATCAGGTGTTAATACTATTAACTTCTACTCAAAATCTGATAGGATCAAGAGTTATGCATGAGTTATGCATGGGGTTAACAGATGCCAACCATTATTTATAGAATGGATAAACAACAGGGTAGTATTGTACAGCATGCTGCTGCTAAGTCGCTTCAGTTGTGTCTGACTCTGTGCAACCCCATAGACAGCAGCCCACCAGGCTAGGATTCTCCAGGCAAGAACACTGGAGTGGGTTGCCATTTCCTTCTCCAGTGCGTGAAAGTGAAAAGTCAAAGTGAAGTCGCTCAGTCATGTCCGACTCTGCGACCCCATGGACTGCAGCCCACCAGGCTCCTCCGTCCATGGGATTTTCCAGGCAAGAGTACTGGAGTGGGGTGCCATTGCCTTCTCCTAGTGTATAGCATAGGGAGCTATATTCAGTATCCTGTGATTTAAGCCACAGTGGAAAATAATATTCTAAAATAATGTTAAGGTATAGCTGAATCACTTTGCTGTACAGCAGAAATTAACACAACATTGTAAATCAACTATGCATGGGCTAAGTTTCTTCAGTTGTGTCCAGCTCTTTGCAATCCCATGTACAGGAGCCCACTGGGCTTCACTGTCTGTGGGATTTTTCAGGCCAGAATACTGGGGTGAGTTGCCATTTCCTCCTCCAGGGGATCTTCCCAACCCAGGATTTGAGCCTACATCTCCTGTGGCTCCTGCACGGTAGGCAGATTCTTTACCTACCGAGTCACCGACTATACTTGAATTAAAAAGAGTTCTTAGACCTGATCCTATTAAAAGTAGGTAGGTGGATTTTCCCCTAGCCCTTGCATTTTTCTGTAAATTAATAGAGCTGATGGCTATAACTTCTGCTTACAGAATTTGGTTTTATTGCAGCAAGGCAGGCTTTGATCTCTATCAGTGCAACAACAGAGGAAGGTCAATATACAAGTCATTCTTTGCATAGTGACATGAAAATACTGAATTTTATTCTGCTTATCTTTGGAGGGAGAGTCTTCCCGTTTCCTTTCCTTTAGCTTAGTATCTTTGCTCTGTCAAGATTTTGTATCTAGCAAGATGTGTGCAGGGTATCAAAGGGAACTTTCATCGTGACCCAGGCATAAGAAATGATTAGATCCATGCAGCAAATAAGTGAGTTGAAACAATTGTATCTGCAGCTCTGAGTGAAATGAGATTTCACTTGGGGGCTTAGTAGCTACCCAGCCCTGAAACAAATTAAAATAAGATTACCTGACAGTGCAGAAGTTTCTATGGTTTAAAAATAAATCCTATAGCCAGCTGCTGATTCTGCATAGTAATTTCTTAATAAGCACAATGAGTGATTTATCAATGGATTGAGTCAGTATTTATTTTCAATCACAGATCTTGCAGCTGGAGGGTTCCTGAGAGTTTTGCCATTGAGAAAATATTTATCTACTTGGGTTCGTAATGGCATGTGACATATGACATGCTTCATTTCCACCCTAGCCAACCCTCCCTGTACAACTCCATTCCATTCTTAGTGCTCCCCATTTGTAGCACTTGAATATGCAGGAACAATTTTTGAAAAATAAAAGTTTGGTTAAACAGAAAAAAGAAAAGCCTCAGAAAATGAAAACAAACCCAAACCCTGGCTGTTAGTTACTGTCAGTGGGAGCCAGAGTTAAAGGAAGTTACAGTCAATGGCACAGTGTAGTTTCTGAGTATTTAAGTATAGCTAAGCCATGAAGTTAAAAGCCGCTTACTCCTTGGAAGAAAAGTTATGACCAACCTAGACNTGAAGAGGAACTAAAAAGCCTCTTGATGAAAGTAAAAGAGGAGAGTAAAAAAGTTGGCTTAAAGCTCAATCAACATTCAGAAAACAAAGATCATGGCATCCAGTCCCATCATTTCATGGGAAATAGATGAGGAGACAGTGGAAACAGTGTCAGACTTTAAATTTCTGGGCTCCAAAATCACTGCAAATGATGATTGCAGCCATCAAATTAAAAGATGCTTACTCCTTGGAAGAAAAGTTATGACCAACTTAGATACATATTCAAAAGCAGAGACATTACTTTGCCGACTAAGATCCATCTAGTCAAGGCTATGGTTTTTCTTGTGGTCAGGTATGGATGTGAGAGTTGGACTGTGAAGAAAGCTGAGCACTNAAATTTCTGGGCTCCAAAATCACTGCAAATGATGATTGCAGCCATCAAATTAAAAGATGCTTACTCCTTGGAAGAAAAGTTATGACCAACTTAGATACATATTCAAAAGCAGAGACATTACTTTGCCGACTAAGATCCATCTAGTCAAGGCTATGGTTTTTCTTGTGGTCAGGTATGGATGCGAGAGTTGGACTGTGAAGAAGGCTGAGCACTGAAGAATTGATGCTTTGGAACTGTAGTGTTAGAGAAGACTCTTGAGAGTCCCTTGGACTGCAAGGGGATCCAACCAGTCCTTTCTGAAGGAGATCAGCCCTGGGATTTCTTTGGAAGGAATGATGCTAAAGCTGAAACTCCAGTCCTTTGGCCACCTCATGGGAAGAGTTGACTCATTGGAAAAGACTCTGATGCTGGGAGGGACTGGGGGCAGGAGGAGAAGGGGACGACAGAGGATGAGATGGCTGGATGGCATCACTGGCTGGATGGCATCACTGACTCGATGGACGTGAGTCTGAGTGAACTACGGGAGTTAGTGATGGACAGGGAAGCCTGGCGTGCTGCGATTCATGGGGTTGCAAAGAGTCGGACACGACTGAGCAACTGAACTGACCTGAATACATAAACAGTCCCTGGGCCATGGTTAAGGTTAAAGTTAAATCCATAGTTTAAAATCACAAAGCTCATTGTTTTCCATGTCTTTTCAACTTGAGTTGAGTCTGAATGAAAGGGATAAAAGATCTCACAGATATTTCTTTGATATCTTTTTCCTGAGAACACATTCTGCTGACAGTGGCCCTAACCTTTGCCATAATGCATTTCTTAATTTCATGAACTCGTGCTGCAATGGGTTGAGGATGGGAACTAATTTTATGTTTGAACCCAACTATTTCTTTTTTTTTTTTAATTTATTTATTTTAATTGGAGGTTAATTACTTTACAATATTGTATTGGTTTTGCCATACATCAACATGAATCCACCACAGGTATACACATACTCCCTTTCCTGAATCCCCCTCCCTCCTCCCTCCCCATACCATCCCTCTGGATCATCCCAGTGCACCAGCCCCAAGCATCCAGTACCATGCATCAAACCTGGACTGGCAATTCATTTCATATATGATATTATATATGTTTCAATGCCTTTCTTCCAAATCGTCCCACCCTCTCCCTCTCCCACAGAGTCCAAAAGACTGTTCTATACATCAGTGTCTCTTTTGCTGTCTCGCATACAGGGTTATTGTTACCATCCTTCTAAATTCCATATATATGCGTTAGTATATATAGTAATGGTGTATAAAAATAGTATTGGTGTTTCTCTTTCTGGCTTTCTTCATTCTGTATAATAGGCTCCAGTTTCTTGTTCTTTTTAACTTCCTGTCAATTCTTCTTAAAAATATGCCAGTCCCTTCTTTAATCTCTCTCTCTCTCTCTCTATTTATTTTTTTTTCTGCATCAATTTAGTGAAATAATTTGGAATTACTTTGTATAGAAATCTCCATGTGGTATGTGTTAGTCAATCAGCCATGTTTGACTCTTTGCAACCCCATGCACTGTAACCTACCAGGCTGCTCTGTCCATGGGATTTCCCAGGAAAGAATGTTATAGTGGGTTGTCATTCCCTTCTATTGAGTATCTTCCTGACCCAGTGGTTGAACCGGGGTTTTCTGCTTTGCAGGCATATTCTTCATCATCTGAGTCACTAGGAAGGCCCTGCAGAAATCCACATAGTCAGATGCAATAGTTGGTTATGTGAAATTTCTATATATCTCAGCACAGGCAACAGTTACAATGTCTGACAATATATGTCATTAGGGAAGTGCTCACTTGCTTCAGTTTGTCCTCCTCTTTAAGACCTCAAGGACTGTAGCCTGCCAGACTCCTCTGTCCATGGGATTCTCCAGGCAAGTATACTGGAGTGGGTTGCCATTTCGTATTCCAGGGGATTTTCCTGTCACTCTTCTTTTGCATTGGTAGGCAAATTAGTCATCTTTCTTTCCAATCTTTGATAACAATTTTTAATTGTCTAGGTAATCTTCCAGTAATGCCTACTTCCTATTCCCAAGGCAGTGCCACAAGTTTAGTGTTTTAGTATTAGTTCACCCCATTTCTTACACCAATATCTGTTCCAATCACCTATTTTTGTATAAAATTACCCCATAAAAAATAGTGGACAACAAAACTGATAATCATTTATTTCATTTATGATATATAACTTGAGACTACATGGGAACAGGTTGGTTTTATTCCACATGACATCAGCTGAGAGATTCAAGCTGGGCTGGATAATGTGCCTCCAAGTTAAGTCACAAAATGTCAAGTTATTCAACAGAATCTGACAATATATAAGGATCTGATGAGACATACTGCATATGGAAGAGGGGAAAAAAAAGAAAGAAAACTGGCAACCACAGACTTGTCCAAGTTCCAAGACACTTCACTCTTTTGTTACATTCCCAGGACATAGTACTCAAGAATAGGATCTATACTCATATTCCCCAGTTTACCAACTTTATCCAATAAAATAAGTGAACAAGAGTACTTTTTCAAGGTTCTTGCCACATCTATGTATTTCAACCTAAAATTTTCTCCATTCAAAACACTTGAGTAAGAATTTTCTTAAATGAAAAAATTTTAAATCTTATTTCATCGAATGATAGTTTCTATTCTTTACTGTTGTTAAATTCTACTAAGTATCTGAAATTGTATGGAATAATGCACTAATAATGCAATAATTCCATACAACTAATGGTCATGTATGGATGTGAGAGTTGTACTGTGAAGAAAGCTGAGCACTGAAGAATTGATGCTTTTGAACTCTGGTGATGGAGAAGACTTTTGAGAGTCCCTTGGACTGCAAGGAGATCCAATCAGTCCATCCTGAAGGTGATCAGTCCTGGGTGTTCATTGGAAATACTGATGTTGAAGCTGAAACTCCAATACTTTGGCCACCTTATGTGAAGAGTTGACTCATTGGAAAAAACCCTGAAGGTGGGAAGGATTGGGGGCAGGAGGAGAAGAGGATGACAGAGGATGAGATGGCTGGATGGCATCACTGACTCGATGGACGTGAGTCTGAGTGAAATCCAAGAGTTGGTGATGGACAGGGAGGCTTGGCGTGCTGCAATTCATGGGGTCAAAAAGAGTCGGACACGACTGAGCGACTGAACTGAACTAAAATTCCAGGAGTTGGTGATGGACAGTGAGGCCTGGCGTGCTGCTGTCCATGGGGTCAAAAAGAGTCAGACATGACTGAGTGACTGAACTGAACTGAACTGAATGCACATATGCATTTTCCTTGGATATAAATCCATAGAAATGCACTTTTAGTAAATGTGTTGAGTTAATATGCAACTAAGTTCCAGTTTACACTATATGCATATTTTTCTAAACTCTTTTCTGCCTTTTAATGTCAATGTTCATTTTCCTTTCTAGACCAGTACCTACTTTTCACCCTAGTATGTTAGTTGTGCAGGCTTTCCTCTTTGCTATCCTTATTTAAACCTAATTCTCCTAAATTTCTTTTTTATTTAAATCAATCCCAGTAATGCTTACTCATGTTACTGAATCTCTAAGTCCCCTATTTTACTTGGGATTATATGCCATACTTTAGTGTTTCAGTTTTTTTCTTATTTATGTAGTATATGCATATACAATTGGTACATCAAAGACATTGGATAAATGTCTGTTGAATGAATGAGTTTGTCTTCCAAACTAAATTATAAGCATATGGTCAGAGAAAAATAAATATTGTTATAGTAAAAAGTATAATAATAATAAGTGAATGGCAGGGGTGGTGGGGAAAGGGCATAAAAACTTAGAAAGACCAGTGTTCTTGTGTCTTGTTAACAGTACTTTAAATTTTTAAATGACAGCTTTCTCCTAGAAAGAGCATCAGACTCTGCTGCTGCTGCTGCTGCTGCTGCTGCTAAGTCGCTTCAGTCGTGTCTGACTCTGTGTGACACCAGAAATGGCAGCCCACCAAGCTCCCCCATCCTTGGGATTCTCCAGGCAAGAACACTGGAGTGGGTTGCCATTTACTTCTCCAATCATAAAAGTGAAAAGGGAAAATGAAGTCACTCAGTCGTGTCTGACTCTTAGTGACCCCATGGACTGCAGCCTACCAAGCTCCTCTGCCCATGAGGTTTTCCAGGCAAGAGTATTGGAGTGACTTGCCGTTGCCTTTTCTGGCATCAAACCTTACCATAGCATAATTCATTTTCAAGTTACTTAGATGAAGAAACAGCCCATAAAACCTGTTTCATTTTTATTCTTAGATTAGTATCATTTTAAATGTTACCTCCTGGTTCAATGTTGTTCGTAATTTTCTGGTGACCTTTATGTCTAATTTATTAGGACTTTTTTCTTGTTTTCCTGCATCTTTACAGGATTTATATTTCAGAATCAATCATTTCTTTCTCTGAGGTTTGATCATGTTAATATTAAGCCTGAAAATTAAACTTTAAATATCTGAGTATATGTCAATATTCATTTTTGTTTCTAAATATAAATGATTATTTTAGTCAGCTTGGGCTGCTACAATAAAATTCCATTCACTGGGTGCTTTAAAACCAGACATTTGTTTCTCTCAGGTCTGGAGGATGGGAAGTCCAAGATCAAGATGCCAGCATATTCATTTTCTGATTGTATCCTCCCTTTTCTGATTGAACTTCTCACTGCAATCCTGGTTTATTCTTATGTAAGGACACTAATCCTATCATGAGGGCTCCAACCCAATGATCTCATTTAAATCCAATAAACTTTGAAATGTTTTACCTTTTAATAACATCACATTAGGAGTAAAGATTCAGGATATGAATATTTGGAGGACAGGATCATTCAGTTCTTAACAATGATTTAGATCAAACTATCTTGTGGTAGAATTGTTGTTGTTGTGTTAGTCACTCAGTCATGTCTGACTCTTTGTGACCCAATGGACAAAGCCCACCAGGCTCCTCCGTTCATGGAATTCTCCAGACAAGAATACTGAAGTGAGTTGCCATTTCCTTCTCCAAGTGGAAGAATAACTAAATATATAAAGGGAAGTTGAATGTTTAAAGGGTAGGATATAGTTCTAATAGTTAATATCACTGTTAGCTCAGGCACAGCAGCAGCTCAGGCACCAATGAGCTTCTGGAGCTCTAACATTTCTATAAGCTTAAAGAAGTGAGTCAAAGTACTCAACACTCCTCTGCAACAGCAATAATGAATCTTTCTTTCCTCCTAAGAGTTTGATTGAATAAAAGCCCTTTTCTAAAAATCTGATGCTACACTAATTTTACTGGTTAGCAGGAGGCTTTCAGCTCACTGGACAGGTGTTCCCTATTGGCCATCCTGAGGGGGGTGGAGCTTGAAGGACAACAAAATCTTCTCTTACCTTTCTCTTTGTTTCAAAACTGAACTTGAGAGTGTCAAAGTGCAGTCTTTTAAAGCTGCTGCTTGAGAATCTGATCTTGATCAGAAATGTTGATGTCATGTGATAAAAGTGAGTCATAGAAACCTAAAGGAATGTGAGAATGTGAACAAAAGGTAAGAATATTTCTGTTGTACTTAGGACAGTGGAAGCATAAGATAATTTATTTGAAAGTTACTTTTGGATCTGCTCATGTCACTAAGCAATGCATCTTTCTAGTACTGGGTATAGACAAGGCACTCAATATTTTGTCAGTTGCTATTTCCAAATGGATGAATAAAAACAATTGCACAAGGTACTATTTTGAGTAATAATAAAATATATGTGCACACAACCTGTGCATATTGTTTGATGGGAAAAACGGATATTATATTGAACATTGTTAGACAAAGACTGGACATGTAAATTGCTCTGCTAGAGCATAACAAGAACACACAGTATCTTCTATTTTGGCCTAAACATCATATTACTTTCTGGTATATTAGTCAAATGTCCTAAATCCTTTTTAATAACATCTTCCTGAAAACACTGTGTTTCTTACCTTTAATAATGTCAAGAATTTTCACTCTAGGGTTTACATTTGATTTTGCTACATAATAGACAATTCCTAAGGCAATCTGTAATTCTAATCCATTAGTCTAATGGATTGCAGCTGCTGTGAACCAAGGGCATGTCATTTTTTTTATAATGAAGTCTAGTAAGACATAGAATATAAAGATAAATAAACTAAAAAATTACTATATACCTCACATAAGTGATTCTCTTTAAATAAAAATTTATCCATTTTTCCTTCAAAAATTTTTATTAATTATACATAACAAATTGAATTTTCAAAATATTAACTCCTAATATAATGCATATAAAATATTCAAAAATTCACTAGAGTGATGGATTTTGTTTTAAAAGTTATCTGTTATCACTATTTTGATTTACTTCCTTTCAATTTCTAGTTTTATAAATCTATTATAATTACTTGCCTTCAGTTATTTATTACTCCATTGTTTTTTTATAGATCTTGTTTCACCAAAGCACATTATGCTATCAAATATTTCAAGTTTTCTCAGTAGAGCCCACCTACTCATAGGTAGATTGATAACTGGCATTACAATAGTACTGCTAGAGTTGATGAGTTTTCTGAGTCCTCAGTATCATGTCAAGGAAAACAAATGCATTTTCCCTAAATACATTTCCTGCAGATAAAAAGGGTGATTTTACTTGTTTTGTATCACATCTGCTTTTTTGTGATCTGAAAACTGAAATTCTCTCCCCCTTCATTGAGGAATGAAGAGGAAATGTAAAGTACAAAATCCTTAGCCTCCAATGAACTATTCCATTAAGAAAAGAACTCAAGTGCAGGGGACTCTACTCAGTACTCTGTAATGGCCTATATGGGAAAAGAATCTAAAAATCAGTGGTTATATGGATAACTTGGAGAAGAGAATAGCAACCCACTCCAGTGTTCTTGCCTGGAGAATTCCATGGACAGAGAAGCCTGGCAGGCTACAGACTATGTGTTTGCAAAGAGTTGCTCACTACTAAACAACTATCACTCATTTACTCTTATGGTTAACTGATTCACTTTGCTGCATAGCAGAAGCAAATGCAATATTGTAAAACAACTATACTCCAATAAAAAGTATTTCCTAAAGAAAAGCTCAAATAAATATTAAATATTAGATTCATTTATTAGAAAATGATCTCCTTAAAAATAAATTTTCTGCCTCCCTTCTATAGTACTTGTTGTTGTTGATCAGTCATTAAGTCATGTCCCACTTTTTACAACCCCATGGGTTCTGACACGCCTGGTTCCTCTGTTCATGGAATTTCCCAAGCAAGAATACTGGAGTGGATTGCCAATTCCTTCTCTGGGGATCTTCCTGGACCAAGGATCAAACCTGTGTCTCCTACATTGGTAGGTGGATTCTTTACTACTGAGCCAATACGTAGTCTCTCTAATTGTAGTTAAAGTTTATTGCATAATAACTGATAGAGCCTTTATCTTATTCATGCTTATTAAATTGTATATCTTATTTTCAGTGTTAAAGTTTTTATTCTAAAAAGATATATATCAATATCAATCAATATCAATAAACATTTGCATTGTTTGTGGGGAAGAATCCTAAAAGATGATGTTGTGAAAGGGCTGCACTCAATATGCTAGCAAATTTGGAAAACCCAGCAGTGGCCACAGGACTGGAAAAGGTCAGTTTTCATTCCAATCCCAAAAAAAGGCAATGCCAAAGAATGCTCAAACTACAACACAATTGCACTCATCTCACACACTAGTAAAACGATGCTTAAAATTCTGCAAGCTAGGCTTCAGCAATATGTGAACTGTGAACTTCCAGATTTTCAAGCTGGTTTTAGAAGAGACAGAGGAACCAGAGATCAAATTGCCAACATCCACTTCATCATTGAAAAAGCAAGAGAGTTTCAGAAAAACATCTACTTCTGCTTTATTGACTATGCCAAATCCTTTGACTGTATGGATCACAATAAACTGTGGAAAATTCTGAAACAGATAGGAATGCCAGACCACCTGACCTGCTTCTTGAGGAACCTATATGCAGGTCAGGAAGCAACAGTTAGAATTGGACATGGAACAACAGATTTTCAAATCAGGAAAGGAGTATTTCAAGGCTGTATATTGTCAGCCTGCTTATTTANAACAGATAGGAATGCCAGACCACCTGACCTGCTTCTTGAGGAACCTATATGCAGGTCAGGAAGCAACAGTTAGAATTGGACATGGAACAACAGATTTTCAAATCAGGAAAGGAGTATTTCAAGGCTGTATATTGTCAGCCTGCTTATTTAACTTACATGCAGAGTACATCATGAGAAACACTGGACTAGAAGAAGCACAAGCTGGTGTCAAGATTGCTGGGAGAAATATCAATAACTTGAGATTTGCAAATGACACCACTCTTATGGCAGAAAGTGAAGAGGAACTAAAAAGCCTCTTGATGAAAGTGAAAGA
>SJYA01010743.1:0-13263 GCA_006410615.1 Neotragus moschatus
CGTCTCCTGCCTTGGCAGGCGGGTTCTTTACCACTGACGTCACCTGGGAAGCATGTGCCTGAGAAGGGGACTATATCAGAGAACTGGAGCTGAGGCACAGAAATGTGCTCTAAACTCTCTCTGGCTCCATCAGAAGCCAGATTATTTCCTGACTGTTACAAGAGCCAGGGAACTGCCACTTTTTCAATGAAAACAGTTTGAGTAGAGTTTTCTATCATTTGCAAGTGAAAGAATCATAAATGGTAAAACCAGATGGACTAAACATCTGATTTAGCTCCAGAATTACTGGTGGAGTTTATGAAACACACAGATGCTCAGGGGTTCTGAGTGTTTAATAAACACCCCAGTGATTCTTCCACACCCAAGCCTGGGAATCACGGATCCCTGCTCATGCACGCTAAGGCTGGCCACTAGGAAGACCTCAGTGTGTCTCTCTTGCTTCCTCCCCTCCTGCCTCTCCTCTGCCAGGTGAGAGACCCCCAGGGAAGGAGCCCTGGCTCTAGCACCCAACCTTCAGCTCTTTCTATTTATATGTGGTCTTCTAGTTAGTGGCAAGTCTGCCTATTTGATGTTAATGAGTTTGTGAGCCCAACCAAAACATTAAAGATGAGGCTCTTCCAAGGAGAGAAAATAGAAAATAAAGCACCATCCAAAATGGGACGGGCTTGAAATCCACCTTGAATCTCATCAATCGCTTTCTCTGTCTTCCTAACTGGGCCCCTTTCATCCAATTGAAGAAATCAAGATAAAGTGGCATTCTGGTGAATATCCTGCAAAACCAAATCCATCGGATTTGTCTGGACAAAGACAATGAAACATCTGGCTGATCAAAATGGGCACAGCTCCCCCTTAAACTTCTCCTACAATTAGGGAGACAAGAGACATGAATTTCTCACACATTAGTGATGCTCCATACTCATTTTCCGATAGTCCCTTGCATCCTGGTGCAAAACTCTGAGCTCTTAATAACCCACTTTAGGACATGAATGTTCTGATCTGATATTATGAAATGGAAAGTGGCCGCTTTCTAATCAAGAGAGAGGCTGGGGCATTTGTAACAGCGAGAATCAAAGGCCTGGGCTCTTCTGTTCCTAATTATCAATAGTGTTTTATAATCTTATTAATATTGATACACAGTATACTGAAGATCTGTTAAAGCGTAATGTATGTGGAAGATAATTAACAAGATCCGAGTCAGATCAATCGCCTATTTGACAGCCAACGGTGTGTGGCTTATAAATTATACATATTCTAGGTATTGCTCAAAATGTTTAAAGTTTCAGTCCAACCCTTCGGATCCAGCGCTGGGGGAAGGCCTGAACCTAAAGGTACCGTCCCCAGCCTATTGGAGCCTCCCCTGCACACGCAAGACTCATTCTTACTTGAAAATCAAAGGGTTCCATTAACCGCCGAGATCCACACACAGCATAAAAACACACCTTCTCCTTGTAAAGTGCGGGAAAACAAAAGGTGAAATCTTGTAAGAAAAGAGATGATTAATAAAAGGAAGGTAATTCGCCTTTTGATTTCTGAAAAAAGGTAACAGTTGGATGTTTCAAATGATGGAGCTGGTCTTTCCTGTGGGCACCGGTCGGTCTGGAACAGGCTGAAACATTTGGTGGCAGTAAATACAATGCGGTTAGGTTTAGGAGCTTAAAATCTCTTGATCAAGTAGAGCGGGTGAGTGTATGTGTGTGCCTGTGTGTGAGTAATGTACTCACATGTATTCTGAGGGCAGTGGCTATATTTTTTCTCTCACACAGCATCCCTTTAGGGACAACTCTTCCCCTACACTGTAATCCATTCCATCCATGGGGTTCAGATGGGGCTGATGCTACCCTTGCCCCAGCGGTAGGCACATGACCCAAATTCACCAACCAGAGCCCTTCTTATGATTTATTTTTCAGAGCCATTGGAAAAGACAGCACAATTTCCCCCTGGGGTTTCGAGCAGGAAAAGTACAAGCCTGTTACTCCTGGTGGTCACTCTCTTATGAGGTAGAAACAGCCTGTCTGAGAATAAGCAGTCCAGAGGACAGTACAATTAAGCCAGAGAACGGGGTCTTGCTGACATCACTTGAACCCCTGGATCCAGCCGTACCATGCTTGGGCTCCCAATTATCTGAGACCATCATGAATTCTCTTTTCTGCTTAAGGCAACATGGGTTGGTTTTTTATCACTTAACTGAAGAAATTGTAGCTAACAGGAGAGATTAAGGCAAGATGGTTGGCTTTTTTTTTTTTCATCTCCACAATGCAGATGAGAAAGTTAGACGACATATGGGTTTGGGAGCTGGAAATAAGGATGAGCCCCCCAAAAATAGAGTGCAGCAGGTTTATCACGACGACAGTTTTGCAATGAGGAAACTTTGCTGTTAAATCTCCCAGAATCTCCTAGTGTCCATCGCATCACTTTTAACTGGGAAATTAAAACGTGTTAGAAACAGGCACCTACTTTGGGTAGGAAAATTACAAAAGGATGCCTTCACTGGGCAGAAGAATCTGCAGTAGAGCCCAAGGCTTGGAACACGAAGCTTAAGTGGGGTTTTAGCCCTCAGTTGCCCCATTCACTGACACCTTGTGCAGCGCACAAACTGAAGACGGCATGTGGCATTTCCCACTAAAGACTCCCCAGTCAGTGTCCTCTAACTGATCCAGGGGCTGCTTTCCTGCCTCCTGTCAAGCAGCCCAGGGCATGTGTGCCCGTGGGTCTCTGAATGCTCAGGGTCAGTAGGCACCTCTCCAGTGTGTCCACCGCTCCTGCTCCCCTGGCTGAGTTTAATGCTTATATGTCCACTAGCTTTGCACCCAGATTTGTTTATGCCACTACACTGCAACCATTCAACCTAATTAAAAAGTATGGTAACTGATGAAATAAAAGTAAAGCCTTGTGGTTTCTATGAAAGCTAATGAGTGTTTTGGAAAGATAAAGGCAAATCGCTAAAAAAAGAAAAAGTTCTTAAAATTAGGAAATCTTGGATTTCCCTTGTAGTCCAGTGGTTAAGATGCCATGCTTCCAATGCAGAGGGCACCCTTTTGATCCCGGGTTGGGAACTAAGATCCCACGTACCTCGCAGCACAGCCAAGAAAAATTTTTTTTAATTGGGAAACCCTTTAAAGGTGATGGAAATGCAGCATTTTGTACAGCTGTACTGAACTGTATGCAACTGTGAAAACTTATTGAATTATATACTGTAATAGATTCAATTTGTTTTATGCAAATTATCCCTCCATAAAATTGATCAGAAAAATAATAGATGCAGGTAAAATAAAATAAAAATTGGCAGACATAAAGCATAAAAATCCTCAGAGGCTTGCATTCTGATTGTTCTGTGAATCCCCTTCGGACATCACTTCATTTTAAGAAAGCCATAGCTGGAAACTATCAGTGATATGCAGTGGGTTTAGCCAAGAAAGAGAAGCTGGGACTGTAAAGCATAGATTCAAACTCCAAGAAAAGCCTTGGTTCTACATCAAAAGAATGGCAAAGAAAATGGGTTTAATTTTTTAAGTCTCTCATGTATAAAAATTCCCCATTTTAACAGATCTTTTTTTGTGATTAACTGCCAACTTCTGCCCAGATCCCACCACCTAGCAAGCCTTCCACAGGGGTCTTCACCAAGCTGAGAATCCTTTAAATCATCCTGAAAGGATGCGGTAGTGCTGGATTTCAGTAAATTCAGTGCAATCTATTTTTCCTCCCTATTTCAGAGGGGACAGCTGCTGGGTCTTCAGCTGAGCTTGCACATGAGGGCCGTGTTGCACAAAATCCTGGCTCCCACCCTCCGGGTGGTGAGATGCTCATGCTACGGGCAGCCTGTGACCAAGATAGCCCAGGCTCTCCCAGGGAAATGCAATCCTTGGCACCATGTAAGTGGCTCTCTCTCTCACTCTGTGTTGCTCAGTCCTTATCATTTGAACACTGATAAATCTGGAAGCCCCCGCATACCCACTTATGTACAGCAGTTCCGTTCTTTGTTATATCCACCCACTCCTGAGTTGCGTGGTGGAATCATGGGCCCTCCCACTTAGAATCACTGAGCGTTAACAATGGGAATGTTGGTCAATGAGATTATCATGCCCAATTCTGCCCTCCCTCCTGTCTATAGAATTATAATCCCCTTCCCACAGCTTCACAGGGAACACACTATTTCCCCGCCCCTGAACACTGGGCTGAGTCATTGATTTGGCCATTGCAGACACGACCTGAGTAAGATATAAAAGTGCTTGTGCATTTGGCTTGCTGTCTTTTGTTTCTGCCACATGCCTTGAAAAGAACTTGCCCTATGAAGTCACTGGTCCAAAGAGGATAAAGGCCACATGGGGCAAACCTAAAATCTAACTCACTACCTGGAGCCAAACACAGTCAACCTACAGCCTAAAGCAGAGCTGTCTTGGCTAGCTCATATCACCACGAGCTAGAAATACGTGCATTTGTTGTTGTAAGCCACCGAGACTTAAGAGCTATTTGTTATGCAGCACTCCCAAATAAAAACCTTACTAATACCACTTCTGGTTTTACAGATGAAATCATTTACTGACTGTGATATCAGACTAGACAGTTTTGGGTCTCACATTTTCTTCTGTAAAATGGGAATACGATACCTGTCTTATCTTGCTCTTGTGCATGCGTGCTCAGTTGTGTCGGACTTTCTGAGACCTCATGGACTGTAGCCTGGGTCCTCTGTCCATGGGGATTTCTCCAGGCAAAAATACTAGAGTGAGTCGCCATTTCCTCCTCCAGGGGATCTTTCAAACCCAGGGATCAAACCCAGGTCTCCTGCATGGCAGGCAGATTCTTTACTGTCTGAGCCACCAGGGAAGCCCATATATGCTTGCTGTTTATTGATAAGGAAAGGAGATACCTTATCCCAGCTCCAGAGAGCTGGACCCTAAAGAATGCTGAGCGCCAAAGAAATGATGCTTTCCAATTGTGGTGCTGGAGAAGACTCTTGAGCGTCCCTTGGACTATAAGGAGATCAAACCAATCAATCCTAAAGGATTGAAAAGTCCTTCATTGGAAGGACTGATGCTGAAGCTGAAGCTCCAATACTTTGGCCACCTGATAAAAAAGGGCTGAGTTTTTGGAAAAGACCCACATGTTGGGAAAAACTGAATGCAAAAGGAGAAGGGGGCTGCAGAGGATGAGATGGTTGGATGGCATCACTGACTCAATGGACATGAATTTGAGCAAACTCCAGGAGACAGTGAAGGACCGAAAAATCTGACATGATACAGTCAGAGGAGTCACAAAGAGTCAGACACGATTTGGTGACTGAACAACAGCAGCATTTGTATATAACCTAGCCTCTTTAAATCATCCCTGGATTACCTGTCATACCTATTCCAATGCAAATGCTGTAAATAGTTGCTGGTCCATGCCAAATTCAAGTTTTGCTTTTGGGTACTTTCTGGAATACTTTGGGGGAGAATCTTTTTGATCCACAGTTGGCTGGATCTGCAGATGTGGAACGCAGGAATACAGAGGGCCAATGATACTACTATTCTAGATTGTATAGATTATTAAATGTCTATTCTGTTAAACCATTGAGATTTTAGGGTTCCTGGCAATGGCACCCCACTCCAGTACTCTTGCCTGGAAAATCCCATGGACGGAGGAGCCTGGTAGGCTGCAGTCCCTGGAGTGGCTAAGAGTCAGACACAACTGAGTGACTTCACTTTCACTCCTCACTTTCCTGCATTGGAGAAGGAAATGGCAACCCACTCCAGTGTTCTTGCCTGGAGAATCCCAGGGACGGGGGAGCCTGGTGGGCTACTGTCTACGGGGTCGCACAGAGTCAGACACGACTGAAGCGACTTAGCGGTAGCAGCAGCAACTTGCAGCTATTACCTGGGAAAACTGAAGTTCAGATTAACGGATTTTAGGCAAGTTGCATACAAATTGGGACTAGGATTTTTCAACTCAAACCTGGCTCTCCCCAGGTCCTATGATTCTAACTAAAATGCTATATTGTCTCTAGGGTAAGTAATACAAATACAAACAAATGGAAACAAACCTCCAGCTGGTGTAAAATCAGTGTTTTCCACACCATGCCGCCTCTCTTGGCTCTGGAATGCTGATCCAGCCAGGGAGCAGCTTTGTGAAATGACAGAGTTTTCTCCTATTTGGGCTTCCCTGTGGCTCAGACAGTAAAGAATCTGACTGCCATGCAGGAGACCTGGGTTCGATTCCTGGGTGAGAAAGATCCCTTGAGGAAGAAGTGGCAACTCCCTCCAGTATTCTTGCCTGGAGAATTCCATGGACTGAGGAGCACAGCGGGCGAGAGTCCACGGGGTCGCAGAGAGTCAGACAGGACTGAGACTATCACTTGAGGGAAAAGGAAATCAGAGGGCAAGGACAGGTGTGCCGGGCACTTTGCATAAGTGTTGCCTCATTTAATCTTCACAATAACCCCCTGGGGAGGCATTGTTATCCAGGGGCTCAGAGAAACTAAGCTGCTTGCTCANCAGACAGGACTGAGACTATCACTTGAGGGAAAAGGAAATCAGAGGGCAAGGACAGGTGTGCCGGGCACTTTGCATAAGTGTTGCCTCATTTAATCTTCACAATAACCCCCTGGGGAGGCATTGTTATCCAGGGGCTCAGAGAAACTAAGCTGCTTGCTCAAGATTCCACAGCTAACAGGTGGCAAAACTGGGATTCACACCCAAGGCCGCCTGACTCCTAGTCTGGCGCTTGTCCTTCCATCACCTTCCTAAGGGGTCACAATGTCAAGGTCTCTTTGACCCATTCCTCCATTCATTCATCCATCCATCCAGTCGGTATTTGTTGGGTGCTTCCTATGGACCAGGCTCTCTGCTGGTCTCTAAGGAGGAGGACCAGGTCTGGGTGATCCCAGAAGGGCACCCAAGGCTCTAAATTTAAAAAAAAAAAAAAATACACACAATGGGATTTCCCTGGCAGTCTAGTGGTTAACTTTTTGTGGCTCCGCTGCGGGGGTCGGGGGTTCAATCCCTGGTCGGGGAACTAAGATCCTGCATGCCTCAGGGCACAGCCAAAAAGAAATAAAGGGGCGCTTACTCTAAAGTGCTCATCCCGCCGTCCCAGGACCCTGACATTGTGATTCCTTCTTAAATTAGGTGTCTTAGGGAAATGTTTTTCCTCGTCCTAGTCCCAGAGCTGACAGAGTAGTGAGCAAAAGTAGAAGTGAATTCTGTCCTCAGAGAGTTTACAGCCTAGAGAAGACTGACAGGTGACCAGCATCCCAGTTACTATTGCAAATCACCCCAACCATAGTCGTACCGTTAAACTGTGTCGTTTTATCACGCTATCGGTCTGTGGTCAAGGGTTCGGACAGGCACGGAGGAGATGCTGTGTTTCTGTTCCACAGCGTTTGGAGATTCAGCCTGAAGATTTGCAGTTTAGGAATGGCTAGAACAGATAGAGCCAGAAAGCGTCTGGAGCTTGGTCACTCCCAGTTCTGGCAAGCTGGGACTGCGTGGACCAGAAACTGCGTGTGGCCTCCGTGTAAGGCCTGGGCTTCTGGCCGAAGTGGTCATTACTCAGCCCAGAGCCACAAGGAAGGACAGAGAACCCCATCTCTGGGGTTCCCCATCTTTGGAAGGAGTACCAAAGCATTGGTGGGTATTTTAAAAACCAGCAGAATGACAAAAATGAATGAATAATTCTTCTATAGAGGAAAGGAGCATACTTCTATGAAGATGCGTAACAGAGGATTCTTGTGGGGGCACTCAGTGGTAGCAGCAAATATGCCTTAGACCATTCATTCATCCAACATGTACTGAGCCCCTACAAACCACCAGGCCCTCGGCTGGCCATAGGAAGGAAGAGTCCCCCGGGGAGAGGAGTGCAGGTCAGCCGCTGCTTTGCGTGGCTTATGAAACAGCCCTATAGGTGGTGCTGATCCACCCACAGAACTGGTCCAATTGTATGTGAGCATCCTGCGCTGCTCACAGGCGCTTGCCCTGGGGGAAAGGTTGAGGGTGTCACAGGAGGCGTCACCCTTGACCTTGGAGAATTTGTCCTTTGTGCTGCTACCAGAGCAGCACCATTATTATCAGGAACACATGGTGATCAATGTCCTTAATACTCCCTGGCACTTGTAAAGAGATTATGGGTTCCAAAACTCTTTCACACTCTTTACCTCACCTCGAACCTACGAGGGCAAGCAACCCCAATGCTCCCATTTCAGAGATGAGAAAACTGAGCTCAGCAAGGTTAAACCTAGGGTGTGCCCCACATCAAACAGCTAACGACGGCAGCTCTGCATGGCATGTGCCTGAAGGGTCCCTTTTCCTCCAAATCCATGTCTTTCCCCTGCCATCCCTCCATCCTTATTTGCCTTCAGAGCCAACCGCGTAGAAATAAATGAATACAGTTCTTCTGCACCTCATGTTCTAGAATGCACTCTGCCTGTCTTAGCTTTCTAGCACTCTCGAACAGAGGTAGACGTGGTCTCACCTTCACCTTGCAGATCAAGCTCAGAGAGGTAAAGTGACTTTCTCAAGGTCACTCCTCAAGTGAACTCAAGTGCTCATCAGTCTGCCTTGAAGCCAGCGTGGGCGCCTCTGCCCTGGGATGCTAACCTTTGGCCCCAAGATGCTGCACCAAGTTGGATGCTCGGCGACCCAGACTAAGGTGCTCTGTCCTCGCCTGTGACGGGGGGTGAATATTCACCGTCATCACCAGCTTGGGGGAAGGCGCCAGGCTGATGTTATCAATTATGCATGGTGCTGCGCTAAGCCCAGTACCCTGGGAATGGAGGAGAGAAAAGGCTACGGGAGAGTGGGAGCAACCGCACCGGGGGGTCATTTGCCTCTTGCTTAACCCTTTCCCTGCTGCCTCCTCCCTGGTGATGAGAGTCTGGGCCTGGAGTTCTGTCCTGCGTGTCAGCCAGGGTGTGTGTTGGGCAAGCAACAGCTGGATTTCCGCTCCACGGTGTCTCTACGCCCTAGCCGGGTCATCGAGCCTCTGCGGCATTTCCATTCATTTCAGGCCTCATTAGTGTCCGCAGCTTGGATTTACACAGATGTAAATCAGGTCATTAGCACCTCGTGCCTTGGTGAGGAGGTGTGGCCAAAAGGGAATTTCAGGGCAGAATTTAAGGGGGGTGGGGATAGGGAGCAAACTTTGAGCCCAACTTTAATGTTTAACCTCTCAGACAATAGGACTGCAAGCCTTCTCCGCCAATATCCCAGGCAGTTTCTTGGGTGAAAGAAACGGTAAATAACAGATGGGGCTGGGTGGGAGGAAACGGGCTGCTAAATTATACATCAGATGCAGGGGTGGGGGGCGGCCAGCCTTACCAATAGGAAGCAACTTCTCCAGAGAAAGGTTTCCGGAGTCTTTGGTTCCCTCCCTCACCACACTTCACCCTGCCTTTGTCTGGGAAAAGGAGACCCAGAATCCTGTTAACACAGTGTTAAATCGTGGAGTGTAGTGGAGGGGGGCCAGGATTGAAGGGAAGGCCATTCAAGGAGGGAGGGAAGAAGAGAGAGAGAGAGAAAGAGAGAGATCCCATTCTGGTAAATTATTAACAACAGCAACAAAAATGTCTCTTTCTCAAAAAAAAAAAAAAAAAAAAAAATTGCCCAGCAGAACTTTCAAGTTCTCTAATTTGGAAAGTCAAAAGTTTAACTGGGCGCCAGGGCGCTGATGCCAAGACTGGATTTTGGCCGAGTCATGCTGCCCATGCATGACCTGTCACCCCAGCCATATCCCTCCTGGGAAGACAGTGGTGGCTGGTGACCGCGGGTGAAGTCCCAGGCAGGATGCAGGACGGCAGGACTCCAGCGCCTCTCATCTTGGGTGCTGACCCTGCACAAGACTTCACAAAACCACCAAGTGTGTTATCAGGTTGGTCTCAAGTCAAGACAGCAGAAGCATCCATTTTGGAGTCAAAACCGGGTTTTCACTCGGGGTTGGTCATGCCCTGCTGTGTAACCTTGCTCCAGTCACTGAGCTTCTCTGAGCCAGCTCACTGAGTTATAAAATGGAATCAACTAACTGCTTTTATAGAGTGAACGCCACAATTGGACACAGGTTATGTCAGAGGTGGGCAAGCTACAGCCAATAGCTAACTGCTGCCTGTTTGGTTTTTTAAATAAAGCTTTATCATATCCACATGATTCCTTATTGTCAATGGCTGCTTTGGGGCTATAACAGCAGAACTGAGAAATTGCAGCAGAGACTGTATGGCTGCGACAGCCTAAAATATTTACTCTCTAGCCTTTCACAGAGAACTGCTGTCAACCTTTAGGATAGGTAAAGGATACACCTGGTTCTTCATAGAAGTTGAACAAGTGCCAGAGGTAGTGGTGAATTTCGTTAATAACACCCTGAGCCATTTTGGGCTTTGTCTTTCATTTTTGGAAGACTGGAGCTCATTTCCCACTCAAAGCCCCATATCCGCACACGAGCTGTGTGCTGGTCCTGACCCTGGGGATGGGGGAGGGGGGCTTTCCTGATGCTCCTGGGTGCACAGCAGGTGCTGAGGACAGCACCCCTCACCCCCCGGAGAGGACCAGGAGGAGGCCATCAAGTCCCTTGACTGAGGGCCACCCTGGAGCCCAGGAAGAAGAAATTCCAAAGGGAGGAGCGAAGCAGGGGGGAGACGAGGAGGTCCAGCTGTGGCAGCAGGATCTCCATCCTGAAAGATCCAGTGTCTGTCTGGGGATGAGGAACAGAAGGAAGTGAGCCCCTCTTCTAGACGACAGCTGGAGCCCAGCGGGCTGAGCTGCTTGACTGCAGGACGGTGAAGATTCTCCCCACAGAAGGAGCAGGACAATTTCGGGGCCAGTGCCGTTCACTTCGCTCCCACCTCTGGAACTGAGCACCCAGTGCGGGAGTTCAGCGGATCCGCCCGCAGTCAACTAAGGGTTGAATTTGGCCAACCCAGAGCCCCTCTCTGCAAGCGTCACTTGGCTGGTAAGACCTCCTTCCCCGGGCACAATTTGCCCTTCTCACCACATGCATCTCATTAAAATCTCCGGGCACCTCTGCCGGTCAGCGTTGACTCTATTTTACACCCAAGGAAACTAAGGCTCGTGAGCAGAGATGAAATCTCTGCCCTCCAGGACTGAGCAACAGGACTGGGCGGAAGCCCTCAAAGGCTTGTCCCCTGCTTTTCTTCCTTTCAGCTCTCTTTATGTGACGTCTGTGCGCTGGGCTTGGGTAGCATGAATCACTCTCCCAGAGCAGCAACTTGAAAAGGAGCCTCTCCAGCCCTGCCCACAAATACCTCCAGCGGCTCCTGGGCTGTTTGACCTCCTACTGGCCTTGCCCTACAGGCCCTGCCTGGAAGAACTGCAAAAAGCCTAGAGAGAGCCTCCTGCCAGGAGCACCAGGGGTTGACGCACCAGCTTCACATTCACAAGGACCATTGTTGTCCAGTCACTGAGTCGTGTCTGACTCTTTGTGACCCCACGGACTGCATGCAATGCTCCAGGCTTCCCTGTCCTTCCCTGTCTCCCAGAGTCTGCTCAAACTCATATCTACTGAGTCCATGGTGATGCCATCCAACCATCTCATCCTCTGTCATCCCCTTCTCCTACTGCCTTCAATTTTTCCAGCATCAGCTTCTTTTCCAGTGGGTCAGCTCTTCAACAGCAGGTGGCCAGAGTATTGGAGCTTCAGCATCAGTCCTTCCAATGAATATTCAGTATTGATTTCCTTTAGGATTGACTGGTTTGATCTCCTTGCTGTCCAAGACACTCTCAAGAGCCTTCTCCAGCATCACAGTTCAAAAGCATCAATCCTTCAGTGCTCCACCTTCTTTATGGACCAATTCTCACATCCATACATGACTACTGGAAAAACCATATCTCTGACAATAAGGACCTTTGTCAGCAAAGTGATTTCTCTGTTTTTTAATATGCTGTCTAGGTATAGCTTTCTTTCCAAGGACCAAGAGTCTTTTAATTCCATGGTCCACATGCCCACCAAATTACCCACCAAATTACACAAGCTGCAAGTGCCAAATCCATGGACCCTAAACACTGGCCTTGGCACCAAGTGTCAAGCACCCACTGTGTTTCAAGCACTCAGTTAAGGACTTTATACACATGAGTATGGCAGTTCTCAAAGTCCCCAGACCTTTTCAGGATGTCTACAAGGTCAAAACTATTTCACAGCATCTTTGTAAAAATACTAAGGTATTATTTGATTTTTTACTCCCATTCTCTCTTAAGTATACAGCAAAATTTTCCAAGAAGCTCCATGATGTAGGATGGTGTCATCATCTTTTGGACAATGTGATGTGTTTTCTAGAAATTTCTAACGTGAGGCATTGGAGTGGTCAATAATGTTTTAATTGTAATTTTAAATTTATATACATTATATATGCTGCTGCTGCTTAGTCCCTTCAATGGTGTCGGACTCTGTGTGACCCCATGGCCTGCAGCACGCCAGGCTTTCCTGTCCAACACCAACTCCCGGAGTTTGCTCAAACTCAGGTCCATTGAGTCAGTGATGCCATCCAGCCATCTCATCCTCTGCTGTCCCCTTCTCCTCCCGCCTTCAATCCTTCCCAGCATCAGGGTCTTTTCAAATGAGTCAGTTCTTCACATCAGGTGGCCAAAGTATTGGAGTTTCAGCTTCAGCATCAGTCCTTCCAAAGAATATTCAGGACTGATTTCCTTTAGGATGGACTGGTTGGCTTTCCTTGCAATCCAAGGGCTCTCAAGAGTCTTCTCCAATACTACAGTTTTAAAAAATCAATTCTTCAGTGCTCAGCTTTCTTTATAGTCCAACTCTCACATCCATACATGACTACTGGAAAAACCATAGCTTTCACTAGATGGACCACGGTTGGCAAAGTAATGTCTCTGCTTTTTAATATGCTGTCTAGCTTGGTCATAGCTTTTCTTCCAAGGATCAAGCATCTTTTAACTTCATGGCTGCAATCACCATGTGCAGTGATTTTGGAGCCCCCCAAAATAAAATCTGTCATTGTTTCCAGAGCTTCCCATCTATTTGCCATGAAGCGATGGGCCCAGATGCCATGATCTTCATTTTCTGAATGTTGAGTTTTAAGGCAACTTTTTCACTCTCCTCTTTCACTTTCATCACGAGGCTCTTTAGTTCCTCTTCACTTTCTGCCATAAGGGTGATATCATCTGGATATCTGAGGTTATTGATATTTCTCTCTGCAATCTTGATTCCAGCTTGTGCTTCATCTAGCCTGGCATTTCTCTGCTTATAAGTTAAATAAGCAGGGTGACAATATGCAGCCTTGACGTACTCCTTTCCCAATTTGGAACCAGTCTGTTGTTCCATGTCTAG
>SJYA01010744.1:0-13280 GCA_006410615.1 Neotragus moschatus
AGAGACATTACTTTGTCAACAAAGGTCCATCTAGTCAAAGCTATGGTTTTTTCAGTACTCATGTATGGATGTGAGTGTTAGACTATAAAGAAAGCTGAGCCCCAAAGAATTGTTTCTTTTGAACTATGTTGTTGGAAAAGACTTGAGAATCCCTTGGACTGCAAGGAGATCCAACCAGTCCATCCTAAAGGAATCAGTCCTGAATGTTCATTGGAAGGCTTGATGTTGAAACTAAAACTCCAATGCTCAGACCATCTGATGTGAAGAATTGACTCATTTGAAAAGACCCTGATGCTGGGAGACTGAAGGCAGGAGGAGAAGGGGATGACAGAGGATGAGATGGTTGAATGGCATCACTAATTTGATGGGTATGAGTTTGAGTAAGCTCTGGGAGTTGGTGATGGACAGGGAAGCCTGGTGTGCTGCAGTCCATGGGGTCACAAAGAGTCGGACACAACTGAGTGACTAAACTGCACTGATGTGTTTGTATAACTGTAACACAACAGCATAAGTCAACTCTATCTGATAAAATTAAAAAATAATACAGGAGGGCTGTTAAAAAGATAAACTGAGGCATATTAAATATTTTGAGTTTATTTGAACAAAAATCAATTTGAATTGGGCAGTGCCAAATCAGAAGTATTATAAGGGCTTCCTGGCCAGGAACTGGAGGCAAAACTTTTATAGAGAAGAGGTGAAAGCTAAGCAAGGAAATTATTTGATTGGCAATTGCTTGAGAGGTTGCCTTATTTGGAAAAGTTCAATTAGCAGTTTGTGATTGGTTGTCCTTAGGTTTTAGTTTCTTAACCCTGAGGCATTTGAGTCTTAGGTTTTAGTTTGCTAATGTGGACAAAAGAGTCATTAAAGCAACCTCAGTATAATGGCCTCCTTATTTAATTTAACACCTCTTACACAAATATAGAATGAACATATTAAAGACCCATTAAATCATTGAGGGAACCAATAAGGTAGTAAAACATTTTAAGAAACTGACTACTTATAAGCATTTTTAAAAGGAATTTTAAAACAAGACTTCTAGGGTACATACAAAGCTAGATTATGTCCTACAAAGCAATAAAAATATTATTTTTTTTTAAAGTATAATCTTTGGAGTTAACTTTTCTACCAAATAATTTATTTGCATCTCTACCAGACAATGTCGGCAAATCAACATGTAACTTTACTAAGCCTGAGCCCTTCAATAATAGTAAATAACAAAGTCAAACAAATGTATATATTCCCTGGGCACTTAAAGAATTTGAAGTTGTACAGGTTTACCACTGGTCCTGGTTTTCTAAGAACTGATGGGTTTCCCAGACATCAGACTTTTAGAACTAATGCCAGGAAAGTCCTGGACAACTTGGGACATTTGGTCCTACTAAGAAAGCCCCAATGTGACATTGAGAGAATACGGTGCACCNAGAATTTGAAGTTGTACAGGTTTACCACTGGTCCTGGTTTTCTAAGAACTGATGGGTTTCCCAGACATCAGACTTTTAGAACTAATGCCAGGAAAGTCCTGGACAACTTGGGACATTTGGTCCTACTAAGAAAGCCCCAATGTGACATTGAGAGAATACGGTGCACCATCTTTACTATATGCCAAGAGAACTTTTCTTGACTGTGACTTTGCAGTAATAATTTTCTCTTGTTAGTGACTTTAAACTTTGATAAAACAGATCAATATTTTGGATGGCTACTTTAATTTGCATTACCCTCACACACACAAAAAAAAGCTTTATTTTTAGTTATTTAAGAAAAGGTTATAGCTTAGGATAGCAAGGTGTGTAAGAAGCACCATCATAGGTTTCTACCATAGCACGTGAGCATAGTCAGAATCTAGGCAGCGGTGAAGTGCAGCATACAACAGCCCTTCTTCTCACACTTGATGTCCTTCTTCTCAGTCTTCCGACACAACTTAGCAATTGAACAACAATGCAAAGCTTTTGTGTTGTACAATTTTGTGTTTTAGTTACTTTCCTGAGTTCCATGGGACAAATAGACACAAGTTAAGCTTTGAGACTTTTCAGGTTTTTTTTTTTAAGGATAAAAGAGAAAAGTGTAAGAGAAATTCTTTAAAGCCACCAAATTCTAGAATATTGCATATCCACAGTCACCAGAATCTACAGCCTCAATACATTTTCTCCTTTTGTGGTGCATTCAAATGTGCTCAATATTGGGCTTCATAGGGCATCGTCCTGGAGACTGCAAGTTTCCTAGGGAATCCTGAGCAGTAAATGAGGAATGACTGAGGGAGGTAACCAGGCAGATGGACCTGCTGAGAGCCACTCAAATTGCAGAGCCCAAAGACCCAGGATGGTGTAAGAAATGCAGCTGAGAGTTCCTGAGACACTCAGGAAGATGGCAGTCTCTGTAAGGGTGGAGAGCTGGCTGACTGTCAGAGTTCAGCCATGCTGGCTCCCTCTCGGGTACAGAATTTCTTCTCTACTTTCCACCAAACTTGCACACCCCACAGGTTCTGTTAATGGTCCTGCCTCTAACAGAAACCACCCCTGTTGGAGGGCCATCTGTGGTCAACTACTTTTAATTGGGCCTGCGTATTCCATTACCATCTCACTTCCATATCCCCCATTGTTCATCAAATGTTTCTTCCAAATCCCTTCAACAATTTTTTGGAATGTGATTCTAGTAAGATAAATTTAGATCAAATGCAAAATACAATTTAGATAAAAATACAGGATGACATCAATTCTTGACAGAGCAATGCAAGAAAGAAGAAAATAGAGGTAAGTGGAAGGTTCCAGGAAAAAATTCTTTCTCAGATGCTTTTGAACTGTGGTGTTGGAGAAGACTCTTGAGAGTCCCTTGGACTGCAAGGAGATCCAACCAGTCCATTCTGAAGGAGATTGGCCCTGGGATTTCTTTGGAAGGAATGATGCTGAAGCTGAAGCTCCAGTACTTTGGCCACCTCATGTTAAAAGTTGACTCATTGGAAAAGACTCTGATGCTGGGAGGGATTGGGGGCAGGAGGACAAGGGGACGACANAACATGTAACTTTACTAAGCCTGAGCCCTTCAATAATAGTAAATAACAAAGTCAAACAAATGTATATATTCCCTGGGCACTTAAAGAATTTGAAGTTGTACAGGTTTACCACTGGTCCTGGTTTTCTAAGAACTGATGGGTTTCCCAGACATCAGACTTTTAGAACTAATGCCAGGAAAGTCCTGGACAACTTGGGACATTTGGTCCTACTAAGAAAGCCCCAATGTGACATTGAGAGAATACGGTGCACCATCTTTACTATATGCCAAGAGAACTTTTCTTGACTGTGACTTTGCAGTAATAATTTTCTCTTGTTAGTGACTTTAAACTTTGATAAAACAGATCAATATTTTGGATGGCTACTTTAATTTGCATTACCCTCACACACACAAAAAAAAGCTTTATTTTTAGTTATTTAAGAAAAGGTTATAGCTTAGGATAGCAAGGTGTGTAAGAAGCACCATCATAGGTTTCTACCATAGCACGTGAGCATAGTCAGAATCTAGGCAGCGGTGAAGTGCAGCATACAACAGCCCTTCTTCTCACACTTGATGTCCTTCTTCTCAGTCTTCCGACACAACTTAGCAATTGAACAACAATGCAAAGCTTTTGTGTTGTACAATTTTGTGTTTTAGTTACTTTCCTGAGTTCCATGGGACAAATAGACACAAGTTAAGCTTTGAGACTTTTCAGGTTTTTTTTTTTAAGGATAAAAGAGAAAAGTGTAAGAGAAATTCTTTAAAGCCACCAAATTCTAGAATATTGCATATCCACAGTCACCAGAATCTACAGCCTCAATACATTTTCTCCTTTTGTGGTGCATTCAAATGTGCTCAATATTGGGCTTCATAGGGCATCGTCCTGGAGACTGCAAGTTTCCTAGGGAATCCTGAGCAGTAAATGAGGAATGACTGAGGGAGGTAACCAGGCAGATGGACCTGCTGAGAGCCACTCAAATTGCAGAGCCCAAAGACCCAGGATGGTGTAAGAAATGCAGCTGAGAGTTCCTGAAACACTCAGGAAGATGGCAGTCTCTGTAAGGGTGGAGAGCTGGCTGACTGTCAGAGTTCAGCCATGCTGGCTCCCTCTCGGGTACAGAATTTCTTCTCTACTTTCCACCAAACTTGCACACCCCACAGGTTCTGTTAATGGTCCTGCCTCTAACAGAAACCACCCCTGTTGGAGGGCCATCTGTGATCAACTACTTTTAATTGGGCCTGCGTATTCCATTACCATCTCACCTCCATATCCCCCATTGTTCATCAAATGTTTCTTCCAAATCCCTTCAACAATTTTTTGGAATGTGATTCTAGTAAGATAAATTTAGATCAAATGCAAAATACAATTTAGATAAAAATACAGGATGACATCAATTCTTGACAGAGCAATGCAAGAAAGAAGAAAATAGAGGTAAGTGGAAGGTTCCAGGAAAAAATTCTTTCTCAGATGCTTTTGAACTGTGGTGTTGGAGAAGACTCTTGAGAGTCCCTTGGACTGCAAGGAGATCCAACCAGTCCATTCTGAAGGAGATTGGCCCTGGGATTTCTTTGGAAGGAATGATGCTGAAGCTGAAGCTCCAGTACTTTGGCCACCTCATGTTAAAAGTTGACTCATTGGAAAAGACTCTGATGCTGGGAGGGATTGGGGGCAGGAGGACAAGGGGACGACAGAGGATGAGATGGCTGGATGGCATCACTGACTCGATGGGTGTGAGTCTGAGTGAACTCCGGAGTTGGTGATGGACAGGGAGGCCTGGCGTGCTGCGATTCATGGGGTCGCAAAGAGTCGGACACGACTGAGCAACTGAACTGAACTGAACTGAACTGAATATCCTTTAGTTGGAAAGTGGGGCTGGGGAAGGATAGCCTGAGTCCACCACTCCTTGGAGTTACTTTTCTAACCACAAAAAAAGTAATATTAATGATATTAGGACTAGAGAAGGGAACTATGGTTGCTGTTATACAGTGATTTTTTTAAATTAAATTTATTTTTTTTCTTATCTAGCACTAGCAGGAGGGAAAAGTAATAATCTCCTAAGAGCCATTATTATTGCTGAGGTTCAAGAACAACCAAAAAAGTTGTTTGTTTAGGAATAATAACCCCTGAAATATGAATTCTGAGCCATCTCTGCAACCCAAACTCTCACCAAGTCAGTAGTCTATTCCAAAGTCAGAGACACTACTGAAAATCTGAAAAGCACCCAGCTTATTTCCACCATCCAGATCTAGACCTACCTTTAGTGCCTAACACAGCCTCCAGATCTCCAGATATCTTCTCAAATATCACCATGCCATTATTTTTCATTTCTTCCATAGCTATTTAAATTACTTCACCTATACCATCTTATATGACACACACACAGAGTATACATGCACAAAATTAACATACCAAAATATGAAATACTTTCTGAAAAAGAAAGGCATTCTTTGACTTACTTTACATTCCTAAAGTGAAGTATATCCCTTAAAACAATGCATTCTTTTTTTTCTGTGTTTGTGGATTAATATGTTCAAAATAAATACCCTTTCCAGATAAACTGAGTTTTCGTTTCTTGGAATTTCCAAGTAAGAAAGATGGTTGAAAATAGAGAGACAACAGGCATATCAGGGAGGTTACTTAATTGGACAGGGTACTGCTTATTGACTAATTCCCCTTCTTTCTTCATTTGACGTTCACCTTTACCTTAGGATTATTTGCTTGAGTTTGTGGTTTTACTCTTAAAACAAAGTTGAGGAAATTCTTGGGACTTGAACCCAGATTGCAATTTATAGATTTTCATTTCAGCATGATACCCACAGCAAGAGAGAAAAGTCAGAAGAATGTGGAAGTGGAGGCAAGGAAGGCAGGATAAATAGTAGAGGTTCTGCCATGGCATTTTAAAAGAACGAGAGGCAAGAAATTTACCATGGGAAAGAGTAGACAGAGGGAGGAAACAATGGTAGTGGAACCAGTTAAAGAAAAGAACAGATTTCACGTCATCTTAAAGGTTGTTTTGCTAGATAGAAGAGAGAAATCAAAATAGATAATGCTTCAACACAAGAAAAATGGGTGAATAAATTACGGCAAGCCATGTGTCAATCTGCTCTCTTGAGATTTCTCCTTGACAACCTAATCTTGGCTGTCATTATTTCACTATTTACCCTTACCTAATAACTTCTAAAATCTCAGGGACAAATTCTAATCCTCTGTCTTCAAATCTCAAATAAAAACATAGCTATTCTGGATTTAGGAATCAGGAAATTTGTGTTAGAATTTTATTTCTGCAACTTGTAAATTGCTCACCTATAGATAATTCATTCAAATTATTTGAGCTTTAGTTTATTTTTTAAATAGGCATAATAACAGTGCCTAAAGTTGTTAGAATCTAACAAAATAACATGAGAAAATACCTTGAGATATAAATCTTTATCCAAATATAAAGGTTTTTATTTAATGTGTATATTTCCTTGTTACTTACAATTTCACAAGTCTGAAAGCATATTTAATAGCTTACCACTCAGAACTGGTTATTTTTCCCTGTGTTACATATACAAGTAGTTTTCCATTATTATCTTACTTAGCTATGATAAAAACTTAGGGTTATCTTAGAATCTTTCCCATCTTTAAATATCACCCAAGCCCTGCCTATTTCTTCTTTGTAACATTGGAGTGGTAAGTCCCTTTCCATTTTTGCTGTTTTTATATCTCTGTTCCTCCAGGAAACCAAGTGCCTTTGATACCTGGATTGGAGCCCACCTCACACACCACTATTCAGCTCATCTATCCACACCACTGCTCTTGCCATCTTACGTCTTTGTAGAGTCTTTCAGTAGCTCCCCCATTTAAAGTAAAATTCCTTGCTAGGTCTTATGACCAATCACAATCTTGCCCTTCCTTAATCTTTCAGAAAATGTTCTCGGTATGAATTCTCTGGGCCTCCCAAATATGTTCTTTCAGTCTTGAATAGCATGGATGTTAGTGATCGCAGTTCGGGTAATGATTGGGATTAAGCTATGAGGCAATTGAAATGATTACATTAGGAGTAGGTGTTGTTGTTTAACCACTAAGTCGTGTCTGACTCTATGTGACCCAATGGACTGCAGCACTCCAGGCTTCCCTGTCCTTCACTATCTGTCAAGTTTGCTCAAACTCATGTCCATTAAGTCAGTGATGGCATCCAACCATCTCATCCTCTGTCACCCCCTTCTCCTCCTGCCCTCAATCTTTTCCAGCATTAGGGTCTTTTCCAATAAGTCAGCTCTTCACATCAGGTGGCCAAAGTATTGGAACTTCAGCATCAGTCCTTCCAGTGATTCGGAGTTGATTTCCTTTAGGATTGACTAGTTTGATCTCCTTGCTGTCCAAGGAACTCTCAAGCATCTTCTCCAATACCACAATTTAAAAGTGAGAATTGTAAAGAAGACTGGAGACCAAAGAATTGATGCTTTCAAATTTAAGAGTAGCTGAGATGGCAGTTAATAGATAAAATACTATGAGATCAGGGCTTCCTAAGAATATCTGTGTTTTTGCCTACTTTTACCATTTTGTTCATACATATAAATGATTTATATAATTTTCATTTCTTTTAAAAAGTAATTTCTAGTTGAAACAATAGACATGTCTAGAAATCATAGAAGCACGTCAATATGTAGGGTTAAACCTCATCCAAATCAAATAATCATAGTTTTCAATACAAGAGTCTGCACAAAACCAGCCCTTCAGACACACAGTCTTTTAGCATTATCATTTTGTTTCTGAGTAACAGTGAGAAGAATATAGCAGCATTGTTGCAACACACTGAGTCTTAATTTTTACATTGCTAATCAATACCAACTTGCACTGAAGGAAAAGACTTGTAACCGATGAATTAAATAGATGGATGTAAATTTTTTATCACAAAACAGTTTTAATCCATCTAATGCAATATTCATTTTTTTTGTCAAACACTTCACTGAACTCTATTGTTATGGGTCTGTGTACATTTTTTGTTAAAGTATATTGTCCTGCAACATATTGCAGCCAGGACATTGGTAAAGCTAGTCCAGTCTGATATTTTCTATTCCTTCCCTAATTGGCCCCCAAATTGTATAAAGTCTACTGCAGAGATGATTTAAGGATGATGGCTAGGTGTCTAAAATGTCTCGACACCAAAAGAATGTCTCTAAAGTATCAAAACATTTCTCAGAAAATGGCACTACCCACTTGTTTGTGAAAAGGGTCTTAAAGGTTTGTGTAGGCAGGATGGTTATTACCTGATGGTCATTGTTACAGGGTGATGATTTGAAATTTTTCAAATCAGAAATAATCAGTAGCCAAAGAGAACATAAAATTATCCTAAAATCTGCTCTATTGGTTAAGCCATAACCAGGATATTACATGTTTTTGTTAAAACTTGTGCTATATTTAAAGGTCTTTATGATAGTAAGTTCTATTCTGAAAGCTGTCTACACACCTGGCTTTTATGGAGGTAGTAGCTACAGTCTATCCCCCATAGTGGAGACAGCAAAAGATGGCTGTTTCTCTCAGTTGCCTCAGAATCGTACAGGAAGACTCAGAGCACAAGGGTCTAAAAGGACATCAAAGTTAATGTAATGTACCAGTTGTGTGATATAGATAGCTAAGTAGTTGTGCATGGCTAACTACTGAACAAACAGAAAGTTGATCAAGGAGGGTCGCAGTATGACTCATCAGTCATGGGAGAGGGGGTGTTAGAGCTCAGTCAACCTTGAAGTTACATTCAACACTTTTTATCTGAGGCCAGAATGTAGTTGAACATTATTTATTATGACATATGAGAGTAGCCAAAACATTATCTTCAGGTTCTTTGCCTTTATGAATGAAATTTAACTTGGTAAAATAATACAGATCTCTTTCTCTCCCTTCCTCTCCTCTTTCCTTCCTTCCTAGGTATGTATAGAAGGCTATACTGGCCCTAAGTTATTTGTAAAAATACATAGTTCCTGGATCATAGATTATTTATGGGTATTCACACAGCTTGTACTTACTTAGCTTTAATCATTAGGCCCTTGGGAAGTGATACAACATAAGATGTCGGTATGAGACAGACATCCTTTTCTCCTCTGTTATTCTGTGTGTGTGTGGCTGTATTATTTATAAAAAGGATAGATTGCTTCTGTGTTTCAAGTCATCAGGTGTAGTGCTTGTAGGTATTTTATACAACATTTCAAAATGTGGGCCAATAGCCAAGCAAAGTATTCCCTGTTATGATATTACTGCTTAACAGAAAACCACTAAGAGTCTCTGAATCCCTGGGCAGCACTAGGACTAAGTCAGCACACATGAGCTATGGGGAGTGCATTTAGATGGAGTTGTATTGGATTTCAGCCCCTTGTTTCCTACCGACTCTACAGGGAAGCAAATTGATGGCGAAGACATTGCTTTTCAGTGGATCATTTAGAGTCCCCAGGGTGGGCTTCCCCTCAACTGCATGAGGATATGAATTAGTCACAGGAGTGCCTGAACCACCATTGGTTGGACTAGTTTCTTCTGCAGGAACCCTATGCTAACTGTGAGGTACAGGCTCCTGATTAGGCAGACTGAAAGCTCTTGAGGAAAAAAGAGGATATGTCTTTCCCTAATTCTACTATTCCTTAATTACTTCAACAGTGTTCAGCATACAGTGAGGGCCTGGGAAATGTACCTGTAACGATAACTGTTAGCTTTTCAAAAGATAGTTACCAGGACTATGTGACTTGTGCCTTTCTATATTTCTTTTCTCCCCTAAGGGTATTCGCTAACCAATCTCTCACCCAGTAAAAAAGTCTGAATAGAAGTGTAGGAAACAGGGCTACCCGCTGGTGAAAAGATCTCAATGCACATTAGAAGCTTGGGAAGACATCACCTCATTTCTGTTTCATTGTTATCGTTGTTTATATATGGTTTATGACATGCAAAATTTTGTCTTAAATCCACTGGGCAATGTTGGGAGCATTTCTCTTGCATACTGTACATTTCTATGAACATTTGTTATCGAGCCATTTTTACTTTATACTACAGCAAATTGTTGAAACAGAAGAATGGTTTAATAATAGCACTGCTTTGGGCTCTAAGACCATCAAATATTCTGTGATATATATATGTTCAATGTTGAGGAGAAAAGAATTTGGGGAATCAGAAAAAAAAAAAAGGAGATGACTGAAATTTTAGCAGAGGCCACCCAAGATGATTTGTTCATTGCAACACAGCAGGAGCTAGTTTCGCCACAGTCTATAGAGCTGCCAAGGGAGACACAGGAATAGGTAAAAGCGTGAGTGTGGGAATCAAAAGCTCTCTGTCCTAGTCTCATAGTCTCACTGAGCAGTGCAATTTGGAGAAATTGCAGAACATCTCTATGCCTTCATGTTCTTCAAAAACACTTTAAAACTTTTGTAGTTACAACGCAACCATTTTCTGAGTATATTTTTATCCTCATAAAGCACTAAAATGTAAATTAGTTAAGCCATTTTCTGTGCGCATCTTGGAACAAAAATGTTTGGTTAATAGAGAATTCACCTTAATCTCTTGTTGTATTCATTTATGAGAAGACACATCTCAGAAACCTTAGAGTCGGAAGAAGGCAGAAAAATATAGCTGAGAAACAAACGGGTTATTTAGTTCATGGGAAAGGTGGCAAGCAAAGGCTAACACTTTGTAAGTCTTCCAGAGTTTGCTGATTTGTGTGAATATTAAAGCTCTTTATTTGATTTTTTAAATGAAACTTTCAATTTCAAGCTGCCAGTCAGAAGCATTTGTATACCAGACAAGTTAAAAGAGTATTAAATGACCTCATCTTGGCAGATTATGGGCTGTGATACACCAAGGAGAAACCGGATTCTTACATTGTTTCTGTTGCTATGATCACCTCATTCTGGAGATGATGTGCCATGACATGCTGCTGCTGCTAAGTCGCTTCAGTCGTGTCCGACTCTGTGTGACCCCATAAATGGCAGCCCACCAGGCTCCCCCATCCCTGGAATTCTCCAGGCAAGAACACTGGAGTGGGTTGCCATTTCCTTCTCCAATGCATGAAAGAGAAAATTGAAAGTCAAGTCACTCAGTCGTGTCTGACTCTTCGTGACCCCGTGGACTGTAGCCTACCAGGCTCCTCCATCCATGGGNTGTGTGACCCCATAAATGGCAGCCCACCAGGCTCCCCCATCCCTGGAATTCTCCAGGCAAGAACACTGGAGTGGGTTGCCATTTCCTTCTCCAATGCATGAAAGAGAAAATTGAAAGTCAAGTCACTCAGTCGTGTCTGACTCTTCGTGACCCCGTGGACTGTAGCCTATCAGGCTCCTCCATCCATGGGATTTTCCAGGCAAGAGTACTGGAGTGGGGACATGACACGACTGATCCTAAAAAATAATATCTGGTTTATCACCCATATATTGTTGAGTTGTCTTGAAAGACATAGCTGCTTTCCCCATTTGAGTTCCTTGTCTTTGAGAATTACAATAAGTAATCTTCTTATGTAAAAATATCTTAAAACTTCAGCCGTTTTTAGCCATTTTAACCATTGAGATGTGCAGAAGAACATCTTAATTGATATCAAAGTCACACATAATTTAACTCTCCTTTATTTCACAAATAAAAGTGATAATCTCTGGACTAAGAAAAAGTATAGACAGATTCTGATAAATTTTTCAGAGGTGTAAGTGTAAAATTATCAGGGCAATACTAATGACACGTTTGGACTTGAGAAATAAATTTTCAAGACAGTATACTTTTTCTAGATGCATTGTAAATAATGGTTTGGGTTAGATGAAAAATTTTTTCTATTTTCAATGTGTTTGTCTTTTAAGACTTTTTCCCAAAAATTTATTGGCACTGAAAATATGGTTACATTTTGTCAGAAACTATCGAGATTAAAGTTTGCAGCTATTAAAAAAATATGATGTTAGCATTATTCTTTGTTCACTGAACATCTGCAGCTCTCCCTGTGATAGACTGTCACAAAATGTGTCTCAGAAAAGACAGGTTAGCTCTTAGAGACGATCAGTGATGCAGTTCTCGGTGATGAGCTGCATCCCGCCAGAGTGCCCCTGACTGTTCCTGTGTGCAGTGATGTGATGTCTGAACTATTTGTGTGCTCTGCCATAAGATAGCATTAGCAGACGTAATGGGAACAGATCACTCATTTGCGGAAATATTTATGGCAGTGCTTTCAAAGGACCATTCAATCCACAGTTGCAACTGATGAAGCATGTAGCAAGGACCATTTCTAAAACCATGTAGGCTAAAATGTCATCCTACAAGGCAGTTAAAACGTGTTAACTTAATATGTGTATGACCACAGATTAGAAAACACTGGCTGTCATATTTGAGCAGATTCAGTGCACATGCATTTTCAGTAAAAGAGAAGTAAGAAGTCATATTATGTTGAAAGGGCCAGGTTAAATTGCTTTAATAGAAGAGGAAGGCTTCCCTATCACATATTTTATACTGCCCAGCAAGGAACCTCCTCAAATTCAAACGCACCTTTTTTTCTTTTTGACAGGAAAAGGTTTTTTTTTTTTTTTTTTTACCATTATAGATGCTATTTTCCAAGCAGTACTTAAAATCACACTTCACAGCACTCAAATGCAACACATTTTAATGTGAAACTGAACCACTCTTACTCTTTTAAGCTGCTGACAAATTTTCTGTCAGAAAACTATAGAAGATGAATTAACATAGCAGATGGACGTTAAGTGTGATGTTGGCCACAAACAAGAGCTTTCATCCCTCATAGGCATGAGGCAAGCACCTCACTGTGCTCTAATTATTGGGTGTTTTTTAGTCCAAAAGCTCCCTTGAAGTAGGTCATAAAATATTATGCCCAGCCAATAGAAGCTGGCAAACCTTTGCCAAAACTTTGCCAAAGGTATTGAGAAATTCCTGAAAGGACAAGGAGAGAAAGCTAAATGCATTTAGCTAAAAGCTCAGGAATACCACAGGGATATAACTTTTGAACATTTTTTAATGCTACCATTACTTTCGGCTACTTAGTGCAGTGATAATTTACTAAATAGGAGCAATTTACTAAAGAGACTCCAGAAATGTAAAAGAATGATTGCACCTCTGAAAAAAAGTACACAGCATTTGCTCTGAAAAGATGAGACCCAGCATTTCCAATAAAGTTGATTTACTACTTAATGCACATCTGAAACAGCCTAGTCTTGGTTCAGAGAACAGTTTGTAGCAATTTGATTTACACTAATCAAATGAAATGGTGCATTTTCCTGACGTATAAATGAAGAACACTTTTTTTTAATTACTTAAGAAAATAGCTATTCAAGCTATTTGGTCATCATGA
>SJYA01010746.1:0-13359 GCA_006410615.1 Neotragus moschatus
CTGGACTGGACTGAACACTGTCATTCCAATACTGCATTACAATGGCTTCTAAACATTTAGGAAGTATAGAACTGTGTTCTACAACAAAGAGTTCATTCCTGACAGACCTGATACCCAGTTTTGGCTCTCTCCTAGTTCCAGTGGCCCAACAACCCTCTTCACATGTAAAATGGTAGTAATCACAGTACTTACTTCGTAAGTTAGGAACATGGCTTAGTGCCATAATGCCTTAGTGATATGGTGCATTATCGAGTAGAGGATAACCACTCAGTACGTGTTAGCTATAAATACAGTAATGCTAAGTCAGGGATGAGTCAAATCTATATTGAGTGAATAACAGTTGTGTCCATTATTAGGGACATATACTATGTTTATTTAGTCCGTATGTTTCTACTGTAGCAAACCATTAAAATAAACAAGTAATAGGTGTTTTATACTACATTGCATTTTTCTCTTAGAAATACCTTTAATATATGTTCCTTTACATAGTATACTGCATGCACCACGATCCGGTGAGCACATTTTTTTCAATGAAATAAGCAGATAGAAAAACAATTCTAACACAATGTGATGCATGTCCACCTAGGACCTCGGCTAAGACATGGTTTTAGTCAGGGTTAGGTAAGGATGGTTTTTCTTCTTCTTCTTCATTTTTTTCCTTTTCTTGTAGGACAGCAAGAAAATACTTGCAAAGATTTCCCAGAGGAGGTGAGTTTTAAATTTGTCCTTGAAAGCTAAAACAGAGCTGGCGAATGGAGAAGAATGGAGTTCCATGGTGACTCAGACAGTCCACGGGGTCACAAAAAGTTGGACATAACTGGGCGCTGAGTGACTAAGTGCAACATGGTAGATACAGCAATAAATTCCAGGCAGGAGGAATTTTATGATCAAAGGAAGAAGTCTAAATAAACTAAAGATCACACATTTATACAAATAAAAACTGTATAATATAAGAAGATAATAAGACTAAATGAAAACTATTAAACAAGATGATAAAAAAATGAAAGAAAGTCATTCAGTCGTGTCTGACTCTTTGCGACCCCATGGACTGCAGTCCACCAGGCTCTTCTGTCCATGGGATTTTCCAGGCAAGAATACTGGAGTGGGTTGCCATTTCCTTCTCCAGGGGATCTTCTCGACCCAGGGACTGAACCCAGGTCTCCCACATTGTAGGCAGACGCTTTACCATCTGAGCCACCAGGGAAGTCCATTAAACAAGATAGGAGAGTATAAAATGAACCATAATCCCTTTTATGATGATATCTAAGGTAATTTTACTTTTATTTTGTGGGTGAGTGTTTGTGGGGGGGTTATAGAGAGACTGTTTCTATTTTTATTAGGATCTCAGGAAAATTCATGCCAAAATGAGAGAAAGTGAAAGTCGCTCAGTCATGTCTGACTCTTTGTGACCCCATAGACTATACAGTCCGTGGAATTCTCCAAGAGTCCAGGAATTCTCCAGGCCAGGATACTGGAGTAGGTTAGCCTTTCGCTTCTCCAGGGGATCTTTCCAACCCAGGGATTGGACCCAGGTCTCCCGCATTGCAGGCAGATGTTTCGACAGCTAAGCCACAAGGGAAGCTCCGAAATGAAGAGAATCAAGTACTCAAAGCTCGGCCAGACTCTTCGGCAAAGTTTGGAAGTCTACTTACAGGCACTCACTGTGGTAAGCTGGTATTCACTTTGGAATGACTTGGAATATACATAAAATATTACCATTTATTTTTACAGTAAAGCAGTTTTTGTGCCCTTCCACACCAAGGATGAATGCAAGTAGAAGCTGGAGCTTCTTTCACTTCTAGAAATGTCTGTAATCTTTTTAATAGATTTGGATCTCATGAACTGCTGTATATAAATTGTTAGTTTGAAGGTTGGCATCTTTCTGTGGCTTGAAATATGAATTCTATAGCTAAGGGTTAAAACTATGGATAAGGCAAAAAGTCTCCATTCTTTCTTTGAATGTTCTTGCTGCAACTAACTAACCTTAATTTTCATAGCCAGAATGGATTTCTGTAAGCTTATTTTATGGAAAACGTTTAAGCTTTCATTTTGTATTCCTCATAGCAAAGGGGATAGATATTTCTGCTCTTTAGGTGACTTGATGAAGTGGTCCAATTCAACTGTAACTTTGCTGTTCCTCAAAGCAGGGAAGGCTGTTAATAACTTTCTGAAATTGAGTCATTTTCTTGTCTTACACATTAATTCTTCACAGTTAAAAGAAGTTCCTTCCCATCAAGTCTCTTGCATTGCCCTCTTGTGGGGAAAAGTGAAATATTTTTACTTTAAGGAACATGCTGCACATTATGATATAATTTTCATAGATATTACCTGTCATCATAATTAGTTTTGAGAACCACATCAGAGTAATAATTTTTATTCCAAACATCAAACATAATTTTGAATACTCAAGAGGAAAACGAAAGTCTGTATTTATGCCCCTTCCATGTTTTTTATTTTATTTTCCTTATGTTCCAAGTTTCCTTCTTTTATTATTTCCTTTCTGTTTAGAGAATTTTCTTCAGACAGTGTTTCTTAGAGGAAGCCTGTTGATGCCAGGTTTTCTTACTTTGCTCTTATCTGAGAATTTCTTGATTATCCCATGTTTTTAAAGGGCATTTTTTCACTTTTCACTTTCCTGCATTGGAGAAGGAAATGGCAACCCACTCCAGTGTTCTTGCCTGGAGAATCCCAGGGACGGGGGAGCCTGGTGGGCTGCTGTCTGTGGGGTCACACAGAGTCGGGCACTACTGAGGCGACTTAGCAGCAGCAGCAGCAAGATTTTCTGTTAACAGATCTTTTATTTTCAGCATTTAAAGACATACTACACTACATTCTTAGCTAAGATTTTTGATGAAATTCCACTGTGATTTGAATTTACCTTTCCCCTATTGATAACATGAAATTTTTCTCTGGTTGCTTTCAAGATCTCTTCTTTGTCTTGTTTTCAGAAAATTTAGGTAGAAAGGGAAAGTGGGAAAATGTCACCTATTATTTCTTCGAAGACTTTTCCAGCCCACCCTCTTGTTCCTTCCTTTTTTGAATCCCATTGACATGAGTGATAGAGATTTTGTTTCAGTTGCATATGTGCATGAGACTATTTATGTTGCTTTTCAGTTAATTTACAATTTTCTTTTCAGATTAGGTGATATCTATTTCTTTTTTAATTTCCAGATTCAGTGATGCTTTCCTCTGCCCTTTCCATTCTGCTGTTGAATCCAGCCACTTGAGTTTTTATTTTTGTTATTGTACTACTCAGTTCTAAAATTTCCATTTGGTTCCATTTATATTCTCTGTTGGAGAAGGAAGTGGCACCCCACTCCAGTACTCTTGCCTGGAAAACGCCATGGACAGAGGAGCCTGGTAGGCTACAGTCCTTGGGGTCGCTGAGTCAGACATAACTGAGCAACTTCACTTTCAGTTTTCACTTTCATGCATTGGAGAAGGAAATGGCAGCCCACTCCAGTGTTCTTGCCTGGAGAATCCCAAGGACGGAGGAGCCTGGTGGGCTGCCGTCTATGGGGTCGCACAGAGTTGGACACGACTGAAGCGACTTAGCAGCAGCATATTCTCTATTAGGGTTTCTCAGAGGGCTCAGTGGTAAAGAATCTGTCAAGCAGGAGATGTGGGTTAGACCCTGGGTGGGGGCAGATCCCCTGGAGAAGGAAATGGCAACCCACTCCAATATTTCTACATGGGAAATCCCATGGACAGAGAAGCGTGGCAGGCTATAGTCCAAGGAGCTGCAGGAGAGTCGGACATGACTTGGCAACTGCTGAAACCTCATTATTTCTTTGAGACACTTCACTTTTTGTTTCAAACATGTGTATAGTTGCTCACTGGAGCATTTTAATGATGGCTCCTTTAAACAGCTTTACAAATAATTCTAACAATTGTGACATCTCAAATTGATGTCTGTTGAATGTAATTTTCATCTAGTTTGAACTCTACCTGGTTCTTGCTATGCTAATAATTCCCTATTGACACTTGGACATTTGGGGTATCATGATATGAATTCCAAACCTTATTTTTAAAATTTATATTTCGCAGACCTCCATGGTCTACTCTCCAGTGGTGAAAAGGTTGCTGCCTCATTAATTCCAGGTAGAAGTCCAGGTTCTTCATCTATTCCTACCGCCATCTTTAATAGCTTAAAACGTGAAAGGAAATTCATTCAAAAGCCTCCTTTTTAAGTTTAGTTTTCTCAGTCTCTTCGCCTCCATTAGTTCGGCAGACACCCATACTCATATGGCAATACTTGATCTTTCATCACCAGTGACTGCCTGATCTTCTAAAGCCCAGCTTGAGGAACCTATTTGACTACTAGCTCTTGTGCTCCAACTCACTGCTTCCAGTATTCCATTGCAACTGTGCTGTGATCAGATTTAAGTTTCACATGGCAACTTAGTATAGAAGTTTGAGAAAATTTCAGGGAATGAAGCTGTATGTAGGGAGCCTAATGAGAAGGCTATTGCAGAGGTCCAGTTAGGAGACAGCAATGATTGAGACTAGGTTTGCAACAGCGGAAGGGATGTTTGGGTTTGAGGTTTAAAGATTTAATTGATGAAGCTTGGAGAATACCTTGATGCAAGCTGTGATGAAAGAGTAGTTCAGGAAAAAAAGATTCAAGAATATTTACGTGCTTCACTGAAACCACCCGACTTGGCGGTATATTTACTGAAATATAAAATCTAGGAGGGAAAAAAAAAAAAAAGGGCAGTACCAGATTTGTACTTGAGGTGTTTGTGACATGAAGTCTATAAAGCAGATCTAGAACTCAGGAAAACATCCTTTGTCTATGGAATTCTCAGGCAAGAATATTGGAGTGAGTAGACATTCCCTTCTCTGGGGGATCTTCCTGATGCATTAATAGAACCCCAGTCTCCTGCATTGCAGGCAGATTCTTTACTGTCTGAGCCACCAGAGAAGCCTAAGTAATAAATATTAAGTAATATGGCACTCCACTCCAGTACTCTTGCCTGGAAAATCCCATGGACGGAGGAGCCTGGTGGGCTGCAGTCCACGGGGTCACTAAGAGTCGGGCACGACTGAGAGACTTCATTTTCACTTTTCACTTTCATGCAGTGGAGAAGGAAATGGCAACCCACTCCAGTGTTCTTGCCTGGAGAATCCCAGAGACAGTGGGCCCCCGTCTATGGGGTCGCACAGAGTTGGACACGACTGAAGCGACTTAGCAGCAGCAGCAGCAGCAGCATATACTGAGATAAATTTATCTTTATAATGCTACATAATTTTTAAAACTATATTTGCAGTCACAGGTTTGGATAATTTATGGAGAGATGATAAGCAGAGATTTGAGGAGGGATCTTTGGGCAACATTTGTCTGATTGATTTCATCCACATATGATCTGTCTAGGATGGTCATCATTTATGAATGTGTGGAATCTCTATTCAAAGATTCCTTAGAGCTCCAAATTTGGCATGGTAAGATGAAAACTGCAATTTCAATTTTTTTTTTTTACTTGCCTTAAAGTTTCTTTCTCACTCCAATATATTTTGAAGTCTCCTTCCCACATTTTTTCTCTAGTTTCCTGTGGCTTTTCCCTTCTGTCCTTTGAAGGAAGTAATTGTTAGCAAGGGCACTGTCAAAGCCCTTCTGATGTCAAATTGGAAAGCCAACAATCTTGTTCATCACCATCCATCTCCTGAGGAAACAGAACTACAGAAGCAGTCACAACGACCAGATGAGCCGTGTGGGAGGATGTTTGACTGGTATCAATTTTCCCCCTCTTTTCCTCCTAAAACATGTTCTTCTGGATCACATTTCCAAATACCACTTGCAACAAAAACAACGTTCAGCAGCTCTCTGACAAAAGACAACAGAAACTACAATAGAACATTCACTCCCAAGTCTTGAAATATCTCCCAATATATCAACACACCACCTACAGCCTAGAAAAATAAAATACAACCACCTACAACACCCTCCCACAGCCAACATGACTCAAACACATACTTTCCTTTTAACCTCACTTACAGAGAATGTCTACTCAGTTGAATAATTAAATTTTCCTAAAGTCAGCAATAAAATATAATACGTTATTCAGCCACAATAGGTTTTACCAATGCTGAAAGATATTTTTGGATTTAAACTAAGAAAGTTAAAGTACACGCATTTCACGCAAAGGTTATAAATGTTTTCTTAATTGAGAAACAAGAACATTCACAGAATATAAGCTCAGTAAATGTCTATCAAATAGAACCAAAACTGTCATATTTCACTAAAGAGTTCACATTTGTAATAACCTGTAATGGAAAGGAATATGAAAAAATATAAAAATAATATATATATATAAGAGAAAAGAATCAGAAAATAATATACACATGTAATAAATATATGATTCAGTTAAAAATAACGGAATCACTTTGATGTAAACCTGAATTAGCACAACATTATAAATCAACGAGACTTCAATTAAAAAAAGAGCTCACACTAAGATTGCAATAATTATATAGGAATCCAAAATTGTTAACAAACTAGACAAACTAGACACTGTCTAGTTCATTCAAAATGAATTAATGAATTCATTTTATTCATTAATAAAATTAATGTAAGGTTGTTTTTGAAAGATCCAGATGATTCCATGGTTTTCTATATTAACTGCAATTAGTTGCTATCATTTGTATCAGGTACTGTTAATTTTATACTCAATTATGGGAATCACTATCAATATTTGAGTTTTGAGTATAGGGGAAGCTTAGCTATTTATGATTGATGTTCCTCAAATGTGAACATGATTATATAAGACATAATCAAAACATATGGTTAGATATGTTTCGACTGAATGTTTATGCCACATGAAGGACAATCGTTAACATTTTTGGAACTTAATATTATGAAGCTTGCATCTTCTCTTTTAAAATTAATTAAAGTATTTCCTGAGCTATTGTTACTCACCTACACTACACTTCAGGCAGAGATCATTAAGCATGGAACGTTGGGGATGTGTGAAATGTCACTACAGTGGGAAAGATTCTAGCAGTTGACAATTCCAATAACTAGATGATGGCACCCCACTCCAGTACTCCTGCCTGGAGAATCCCATGGATGGAGGAGCCTGGAAGGCTGCAGTCCATGGGGTCACGAAGAGTTGGACACGACTGAGCAACTTCACTGTCACTTTTCACTTTCCTGCACTGGAGAAGGAAATGGCAACCCACTCCAGTGCTCTTGCCTGGAGAATCCCAGGGACGGGGGAGCTTGGTGGGCTGCCGTCTGTGGGGTCCCACATAGTCAGACATGACTGAAGCGACTTAGCAGCAGCAGCAGAAACATGATGAGCAAAAATATAGTGCCAGAAAAGCAAACAACACAATGCCATCTTATTCTGTGTATTTGATCAAGCTTGCCAAATTAATCATCATCTAGTCTTCTAAAATCCTAAATATTTAGCTTTGACTGCCTGCTCTTTTTCTTATACAGATATTTGCTTTAAATTTACCTCACTGTCAAGGATTCTACTGTCATCCTCACGTGGACACTTCTATCTGTGATTTCCATCTAAAATCCCAGTTTTAAACTTTCAATGCCCCAGCAATTATTTCCATTGACAATCCAATCAAATCTTGTCCAACACAGATTACTTTCAAGAGAGTTTTCTTTCTGACATGTGTTTTTGTTGTAATCAGAACACTATTCATAATACTAAGGAAACTGTTAATTCTATGAATAATATACTAATGGTATGTTCTGAGCACTTACTATATTAAGCATACAGTCATACACTTGCATGATTTCTTTAATCCAACCAGTTACCTGATAAGGTAGCTATGATCATTTCCAGTTTTTTGCAAATAAACAAATTTGAACTTATAGAAAATAAATGACATGTCTAAAGTTAGATTTTAGGAAAGGGAAGTCAGTGCTAAAATGAACAGACTTTTAATCCAGGTCTATCTTACTGTAAATCTTTAAACACATACATTATTTTGCTTTTCATTGGCAAAGTCACTTAGGTCAAGCGATTTAACCTGACTTTTCTCACTTCTTCAGTGGTTTTCCCTGATATCAGGTGCCATTGATTATTATCTCACAGGGTATATCATAATATTGTGAAATATATATATTATGTATATATATATATACACACACACATACATACATACACAGACACGTACACAGTCAAATGAGCAAAATATATTACTCACATACATTTGGTCTTGGTGTGGCTCTTGGCTCACATCTTCCAAAGCCCTTGTAATTTCCTATGTGTGGAGAGTGATAAAGTTGTCTTTTGGTTAGCTCCTAAGAAAGTGTAGCCAACCAAGCAATTAGAGGATCTGAATTTTCAGTCCCACTCACTGACCTCTGAGGAAGGTGATGGGCTGGACATTGAGTTCAGTCACCAATGGCCAAAAAGCTAATCAATCATGATTGTGTAATAAAGCCTCCATGAAAATCCAAAAAGACACAGTTTCAAGAGTTTCCAGATTGGTGAACAAGTGGATATTCAGGGGAAGTGGTGCACCTGTGAGACTCCACATCTTTTCTTTATGTCTTCCATATGCATTTCTCCTGTGTGGCTGTTATTGAGTTAAAGCTTTTTATAAGAAATGGTTCAGTTCAGTCACTCAGTCGTGTCCAGCTCTTTGTGACACCATGCACGCCAGGCCTCCCTGTCCATCATCAACTCCGGGAGCTTGCTCAAATTCATGTCCATTGAATCGGTGATGGCATCCAACCATCTCATCCTCTGTCATCCCCTTCTCCTCCTGCCTTCAATCTTTCTCAGCATCAGGGTCCTTTCTAATGAGTCAGTTCTTCGCACCAGGTTACCAAAGTATTGGAGTTTCAGCTTCAGCATCAGTCCTTCCAATGAATATTCTGGACTGATTTCCTTTAGGATTGACTGGTTTGCAAGGAGTTGCAGTCCAAGGGACTCGCAAAAGTCTTCTCCAATATCATGGTTCAAAAGCATCAATTCTTCACTCCTCATCTTTCTTTAAGGTCCAACTCTCACATCCACACGTGAATACTGGAAAAACCATAGCTTTGACTAGACAGACCTTTTTTGGCAAAGTAATNCAAGGAGTTGCAGTCCAAGGGACTCGCAAAAGTCTTCTCCAATATCATGGTTCAAAAGCATCAATTCTTCACTCCTCATCTTTCTTTAAGGTCCAACTCTCACATCCACACGTGAATACTGGAAAAACCATAGCTTTGACTAGACAGACCTTTTTTGGCAAAGTAATGTCTCTATTTTTTAATATACTGTCTAGACTGGTCATAAGAAATGGTAATCCAGTGAGTAAACAAGTTTGCTGAGCTACACTGGCAAATTTATCAAAATCAAGGAGTGGGCTGTTGGAACCTCCAATTTGTAACCATATTATTCACAAGCCCAGGTAATGCCTAGGTTTACAACTGGCTGGTATCTGAGTGTGTGTGTATGGGGTGGAGGTTGGGGGAATCTTAAGAGAATGAACCCTCAACCTATGGAGTCTGATTTATCTCTGGATAGACAGAGTCAGATCTGAGCTAAATTATCAGACTGCCCCCAATCCCTCTTCCCACACACACAGTGGAATTTGGTTCAGGAATACAAAAAAGAGTCCCAGTTCCATTTCCACTGCTACAAACCTGGTTGTAGTAGGTTACAAAAGTGGTCACAATTTTTTGAAGATACACCCACTAACAAGTGAAATACAGTTTGCTTCTGTTGTTTTAGTTGCTAAGTTGTCTCCAACTCTTTTGCACCCCATGGACTGTAGCCTACCATGTTCCTTTCTCCATGGGATTGCCAGGCAAGAACACTGCAGTGGGTTGCCATTTCCTTCTCCAGGGGATACTCCCAACCCTGGGATCAAATGCACAGCTCCTGCATTGCAGGTAGATATTTTACCCACCGAGCGACCAGGGAAGCCAGAGTACAGTTATCTACACCTTGAATCTGGGCTGGCACTTGATTTACTCAGGACCATAGAATGGTCCAGATGAGGTTATATGAATTCTGAATCAAAGTTTCAAGAGACTTCTCAAGCTCTGCTTTCCATCTTCAAACCTCTGCCACTGCTGCTACTGAACACACCTGCCCTATCCAAAAACTAAAAGAAAAACATCAGAGACCTCTCAGCTACTAAAAGACACCTTCACAGACTCCTGTCCTAAAGCTACCATGAATTACCCTATATAATGATATCTGAAATCATGCAAAATCCAATATAAATCTGTGACTAGTTCTTCAGAATCATTCTTTAATTAGAAATAATGAATTATTAATGCAAGAAAAATGTTTATTTGAATTACAATTTTTTATAAGAAAAGAAAGATAAATATTGCTATAGTGCAATAATCCTGGTGGGTATGACTATCTGAATTGAGGCTTTTGGAGAAAAGATAAGGCATGAATAAGTGGACTACTCACCTGAATGTTGGTCCCCAGAATAAGACTCAAGTTTCTTTTAACTGAACCGTTAATAATTTGCCATTGTTGTATATAAAGACAGAGACGCACATTTACAATTTATGTTTATCACTCAAAGTTATAGAAATAAGGACCAAAGAACAGAAGCAAGACATATAAAGATTCTATCAAACTAGAAGAATGAAAGTCACACTGTTCAGACTCATTAGAAAAGTCGCCCAAGTCAAACATGTTAGAATGGTGGTGAGGAAAACCTGGCTTAAGAAAATTCTGTGTTTAGGGGCTTTGCTCATAGCTCAGTCGGTAAAGAATCTGCCTGCAATGCAGGAGATCTGGATTTGATTCCTGGGTCAGGAAGATCCCCTGGAGAAGGAAATGGCAACCCACTCCAGTATTCTCGTCTGGAGAATCCTATGAACAGTGGAACCTGGCAGGCTACAGGGCCATAGGATTGTAAGAGTTGGACACGACTTAGTGACTAAACCACCAAACAATAAGCCATTAAAAAACAAAAACCAGAATGGATTTTATTCTTCTACAGTTTCAACACAGAAGAGTAATACAACTTATAAAGAGTTGTAAGGTAATTTGGAATCCCAAAGCATGAGTACAATGTGTGAGTTTGCAAGATGATGAAACCCATGTTCTTTTTATATTCATGAGTAGGAAATACTTTTCAGCTGTGGGCTCTCCATTGCCAGAGGAGTAGCTTCAAACTTTAGTTCAACCTTTCAAAGTAAATTGAGATGAAATAATGTCACACATGGAACCTTTAAAAGAATCAGCATCAACATAATACATAAAAATAGTTAAGCTTTTTCAAGTTAAATTCCATGAAATATTAGATAAACTACTTGTTCTTAGAAAAACTGGGATAATACACAGATAATACAGATGCTGAATAATACAGATGCTGAAAAAGTGAGTATTATCTTCAAGTACACAATAGTATATGTGACTATTGCTTTATTATTAAGACAACAAAATTCATTTTTGTTAAATAATCTAGTCCTCAGTAAAGGTCAATGAACAATTAGTATATTCTAATATCTGACAATTGATCAAAAATGAGTCAGGAAGACAGGACTGATGTTTTCATGGCCATATTTAGCCCTCCATTCGTTATACATTACTTGGTGAAAACAATAAATTCACTACCTCAGTTTTGGTTTCCTTATTTTTAAAGTAAGTCTTTCTTTTTTGTTTCAGGTCTTAATAATTTTTAATAGTTTATTATCTTATTCTAAATATTAGTTCTAAAATACTGTTCATATAAAATGAATCATTATTATAATTTTACAGGTGATTTTCATTGATTCACTAAACAAAAAAAGTTGATGTACAATAAAATTATTTTATATGGTTAAAATAAAATTTTTCTAATTTTATCTTTCCATTTTTAAATTTTCCTTAGGAAAAAGCACGAGGTTTTATTTCTATGCTAATAATTTGGTATAGTACCAATTATAAGCACTGTTTTTTAAATGAACTATTATTAATACTCCTGTCTTCCAGTTCATGTAAGCATATATTCCCACAAGGTGGTGCTCTTTATTTAAAAATTCCAATGGGAAGCAGTTTTTCTGTATTTGCATAGTGCTCAAAGACATAATTCAGGCTTCACAGCATATTGTAAATGATCGAATGAGCAATTAAGTTGTGGTAGCAATTCAGTTATTGAAAATTTAGAGGTTTTAAGAGTTACGATCTGAATGGTGAAATGCATCCTATTCATAAGCAAAAACATGGCAGGAAAATGTAGTAAGAATTTCTTCTCTGGAAACAGAAGGAAGCTTGAGTACAACATGGAAACTGTCTAGAAAATCTCCATTATTGAGTGCAAAGAAGTCATACATTAAGCGCATTTTATTAACTAGACTTCAGCTATCAGGGAAGGAGGGAGGAAAGCAAAGAGTGGGGAGAAAAAAACAGAAAAAGTGAAAAAGAAGGAAATAAATAAAGAAGACATTGAGTAATGACAGTGATTACTTTTATCCATCTATCTTGAATATGAGCTAAGAAGACTGAATTTGCTATTTCTTCAGTGCCCTTAGTGCCCTCAAGCCTCTCAGAATATTGTTACATTTCACCTTTCTGAGGCTCAAAATAATATTCAAAATTTTATATTATTTGTTCACATCACTCATCAGTACAAGCCAGAGCTTTTCCAGTAACTTCTACTTGATTCTTCCTCTCAAGGCCAGCTTCCAAGGTGATGATTCAAAATTGCGTACATTATTAATGCTATTGAAGGCTGCAAGAGGCTCAGAATCTTAATTAGTTACTAAAGGAATATGAAAAATCTTCACATAACAGTGAAATGTGGGTTTAATTTTACAGATGAGAAAACTGATACTCTGTGAAAATAAGTAGCTGGTTTAAAATCCAAATACTTATTAAAGTGATAAAAGTTGGGATTAGACCCTAGGGTCATTTCTTAAGACTTTATTTCTATCTTATATAATCATGGTATTTAATAAATATTCCCTCACAAAAAGAGAGAATATTTAGTTTCCCTCAATGAAACTAAAATCTAATATTGCATTTTAAAGAAAGCATCCCCTTGAGACTAATTTCAAAGAGGAGTTTCCGGTTACAGTTTTGACCAGACAAAATAGAACCAGTGATCCTAGTTCCACTTCTGCCACTAACGAGACATGACCACCATAGAAAGATTGTCTTTCGGAATCCTGACACCCTTAATTGTAAAGTAAAAGTATACAGTCATACAGTCTGTGAGGTCAATTCTAGTTCTACACTACACTATATAAACATAAAAATTGACTGTAAAAGACCAGTTCTACCATACAGATGATCCAAAGTTTGGATTGGATATAGGTTTGTACCCACCTTTTTTTCATTTGGATTTTATAAATAAACATTTTAAAGTTTATTATTTGAACTGGCTCTGAAATTAAAAATAGGATACTACTGAAATTTATTGCTCATCAATTCAGTTCAGTTCAGTCGCTCAGTC
>SJYA01010747.1:0-13355 GCA_006410615.1 Neotragus moschatus
CATCCGTCCATGAAATTCTCCAGGCAAGAATACTGGAATGGGTTGCCATTTTCCCCTCCAGGAGATCTGCTGAACCCGGGGACTGAACCCAGGTCTCCTGCATTTGAGGCAGATTCTTTACCATCTGAGCCACCAGGGAGTAAAAAGAGAGAGGCTAACAAAATGGGATAGAATAGATGGGGAAGGCACCATGGTAAACTTGAACCTGATTATCTAAAAGTATAAATGCAAAAGAGGTTGCTCTTGGGCCTCATATATTTAAACGGAGTTTGGTTCTCAACAGTAGTCATGGCCTGTGAAACAAATCCTCTAGGCCTCGAGGGGACAGCAGAAAGACTTTTGTCTAAGAGTTAATCTCTGGTTTACAGAAATCCATTTACTGTCATCTGATGCAATTTCCCAAGGTATTAATCAAAACTGTATTTATTTACCTTCACATCTTTTACTCAAGAATTTGCCTTCCCCTAGCCTAAAGGTCAGATTCTGGCCTATACATCACTTAGACTTGCTTTCAGTTCTGAAAAGCTATATCTTCATCAGTTCAGTTCAGTCACTCAGTCGTGTCCTTCTTTTTGCGACCCCATGCACTGCATCACGTGAGGCTTCCCTGTCCATCACCAACTCCCAGAGATATAATGTCTTCATATCTTCATATCTATTATCCTTTAGCCACCCTCTTACTTCTAACATATCTGCTCCTCAACTTTATCTTGACTCTTTTTTAAATCCAGCTCTTCCATTTCAATCCAACCATCACTCCATCACAGTTCTGCTTTCATCTCCTGCCTACATACCCTCTTCCATCTCACCAACCACTCTCGAGGCAGAATCCTCAAGATCCTCCTTCTTTATCTCTTCGATGTTTGCAAACTCTTAAACTTGGATCAGACCAACATGTCACACAATAGCCCTTCTCCACCATTCCCTCTCTCCTCAAGCTGCTTCTTTTTCCTTAGAGAAGGAAAGAGTTTGATAACATGGAACTGTAAACTGCTAAAATGCCAGAGGGGGAAGGAGCCATACATTCCATGTTTCTAGTGTCCTCATTTTTTTTCCTATGAAGAAACAGTTGGCTAGAAAAGTACCCAGTGTTTCCCATCATTTCAAATAATAAATCATCCCATCTGACACTGAAATTTAATGCCCTTTTAGAGAGCTCTTGTTCTTGCCTTCTGCTTTCCAAATTTCTTCTGCTTCGTAACTCATGTAGAACAATGACTGTCAGACAAGCAAAGTGAACTGACTGGCCAGGGAGTCCATGGAAAGCACGATAGGTCCACCCCAGACAAAGAAAGTATGGAACTTACACCTGATTTCTGGACTTGGGCATAGATAGTAAGGCTCTTTGCTTCCATTGTTGGCCGACAATTGTCTGTTTTACCTGGGGAAAAGAAACCATAATTGTTATCTCTCTCTCTGGTTTCCAGCACGAACTCTCTGCTTGGACTTCTCTGGTCTTTGCACCTCGGTGCATACCCACGTACCCCAGGAGTACCACAGAAAAAAGCACTAAGTCCCAAATCCCATGTACATTTGTCCTATGATATTAGGTTAGTCACTTGATCTCTCTGGGCCTAATGTCCCTATCTGTATTTGAAATACCTGCCTCTCAGGGCTGTGGTGATGATTACATGAGATATCACCTGTAAAGTATATAGGACAGTGCCTGGCACATAGTGTTATGTGTAATTGTTAGGTGTAATTGATATGCCATTTAATTATTTTGATCTCTATTGTTTGATGTGCGTATCTAGTCTCCTATTAGAATTTCAAGTTTTTTAAGGGTATGGAAAGTTATTTATACCTCTTTTGTATTCTTCAGTTCATAGAGGTTCATTCACAGCTTTCTCACCTCCTTGTTTCTGGGGAACCTGGTAGATGTGTAGTGGGAGGGGTATAAGAGGGATAATCTGCCAGGGACTATTTGGAATAAAGCTGCCATGTCATTCTAATGTCTACCATCTTCCTACCCTCCCCTCCGCAAAGACCAGGGTGTCTGAAAATTAATATGCTGCAGAACATTTAAATTTTTAAATAGTTTTAAACTTTTTTCTTTTTAAATCTATAGAAATAATTCATTGCTACAAAAATTTAAAAGAGAGCAAAAAGTACTTCCTCCTTCCTCCTTTACCCAGTAAGCAGTATGGTTTCGTTCTCAGAAGTAATAGTTTTCAACAGTTTGATGTATCTCCTTCCAGATGAACTCCGAACAATAGAACTTCATCTTTGATGATGGAAATGTTCCCTGTCAGCAATCTAAGTAGCCACAAGTCTCACGTGACTACTGAGCACTTGAACTGAGGCTAATGCAACTGAGGAATTGAACCTTCAGTTCGACTCAGTTCAATTTTAAATTGCCTTCAACACTATGAAAAAGAATATACGTAAATGCATAACTGAATCACTGTGCTGTGCAGCAGAAATTAACACAACATTATAAATCAACTCTACTTCAATAAAAATTGTAAAACAATTGCACTTAATTCTAATGAATTTAAATTTAAATAGCCACATGTGGCTGGTGACCACCAAATTAGACAGTGTGGTTCTGGACACTTGTATAGATTTTTTTAATTCAAATGTGGTCATTCCAAACACACTTCTCTGTAACACGACCTTCTCCCTTACCATATATTGAGGACATTGTCCTTGCTAAAGGAATAGATCAATCTCATTCTTTCTGATGTTTCATGGTATTACTTGCATGCATCATGTAGCAGTGAGAATGATGGAGGGAAAAAACAGAAGCAAGGATGGCTGTTTGGGGGACTATTCCAAAGTCCAAGCAAAAGCAGTGGGGCTTAATGCAGAGGAAATCACAGTCTTTAGGGCAGACTTATTTTAACACCAGTTAATTTTATTCTCTTAAGAAACTAGACATGTCTCTGAGGAAATAGCACTTAGGAGAGGTATATTTTTATTTGGAAGGAAAAGGCCTTGTGTGTATGTTCGTGATAAAGGTGGTGGAACGTGCTGCTTGAGGGTGTGACCCTTGGGGAGGAAATGATGGGCAGCCCCAGGAGAAGCTCAGAGAATTCAAAGAAATCAAAATATGGTTTTCCTGTGTGGGTGTGGGCATGGAGTGCTTACCTTCCTGGTGGTTGCAACTTCCCTTTTTTGGTCTGAATGGATCATTGGCTGAGGAGTGTGCATGTATTTGGATATGGGAATGGAGAATAGAGGTTGGGGTGATCAGAGGAGATAACAGAGGGGTTGCAAGTTAGTTCTGTGAAATATACATCCTTTCAGTTCAAATCTGGAGTGTCTGCACAGTTATAACCCTCACTCAGCACTGTCCTTGGTGTTGTAGGGGAACAGAGACGGTACAGAAGAAATTCCAGTCCTTAAGGACTTTCAGCCTTTCAGGTCAGCTCAAGCTGAAAATTACAATAGAGGGGACAGTCTTAAATGGTCAGAGAGATGCAAAAGGCTGAATGTTGCTTCTCAAAAAGACTTCTGGATCAAAATAATTCAGTCTCATGCATTTTTTCCTCAATGCAGGGACAAGTTTTCATGAGCCAGCTCAACTCTAGTCACTGAGACCTTGGGATCTAATGAAAAAGTTCTTGGCCTTCGAACTGGGGCATCTACTACCTTCTAGTCCTCACTAGTTGTGTGGCATTAGATATCACATGTCATCTCAGTGGATCTCTTGTCCTACCTTCACTGTAAAATAAAGGAGTGGACTGTCTACTATTCTTTTTCAGCTCTTACCTGCGGCGTTATCTCCTGCCGCCCTAATCTCAAGTATTGATACTTTAAATCCACTCTCTGTGCCCGTCCCAGAGCCTTCCAGTGCTGCCCTCTGCTGGCAACAGGATTTAAATAGGAATGCCTGCGTTAAACACTGTTTATTTGTGTGTGTATATGTTATGTATCGATCCATCTATTTATCCATCTATTATCCATCATTTATCAGTGCTTTCTGGTATTAACTCTTGAATCCACGCAAAAACGCCATGAAGTGTGTATTATTATCCCCATTTTGCAGAGGAGAAGTTAGAGATTATCTGTTTGATCACAGAACTCATAAGTGGCAAAGTCTGCACTTGAAGGCTAAAATCTCTGTTCTTACCCAATGTACCTCCTGAGCCCGGAATTTCCAGAGAGTCCATTTGAAATCCTGCGCATGGACTGCATTCTGGAAATGACACCGGTGGAAGTTGCCAATAAAATCTCTTGAACCAAGTCTTACGGGGTTACAGTAATTGAGGATAGGTTTTAACCACAGATTTAAGGCAAGATTTTTGAGTGTTCCTGGCTTACAAAGAATACACAGTGATTAGAAACAAGGATAGGTATTTGTGTTGGGAAAAGTGATAGAGACTGCGGGGTGGGGAGTACTAGTCCCTTCGGAGGCAACCACGTGATAGCAGCATGTAGCTGAGGATAGTGTGGGTTAGGATCCCAGGGCCTTCGCCAGCAGGGTTAATGCAGGTACGTTAATCTCAGTTTTCTCATTGCTAGTATTTCAGTGCTTCTTCATCGTCTTAGCCAACAGTGGTTACCCAGCCTCATCCCCATAAGCTTTCATCGTGATATCTGTCTGAATCGCCCCAGCCCCTCCCAGTTCCTCCCCAGCTACCACTTAGATGGAGGAAATGAGACAAGGTAGGTGGCCTGCTATGACCTAGATTATTTTATATAAGCAAAACCAACATCAGAGTGCTGAGGTAGGGCTTTTTCAAGAAGGTTGTATGTGGAGAACATTAATCTGCTTGAGAATGAGATTGACCATCAGGTCGGTGGTGTGAAGACCAAGTTCCATCTTCCCCGTGGGCAGACCAGCCCAGGGACCTGTCATGATTGTGGAGCAGGAGCTTCTGCTGTTAGCGTGGGCAGGTGGTGGGTAGTGTGGCCAAGGAGAGCACATGGACTTGAGATATTGAATCACAGGACAACGTGGAGGAGAGGCCAGGAGATACTAACACCAGGCATTGAAACTTCGAGGGAGTCATTGGACCTTAATTGTTTCAGTCCACCCTGGGTGACTTTCCATAACTATTTAGTTTGGCTTTAAGTGACCTCATGGATTGCATGCTTGACCAAGGTGAGTCAGAATATGTGCTAAATCATAGTAAACTGTGTTCCCTCTGCTGCCTTCCGATGACCTGTGGGCCTTCCCAGAGGAACATACCCTGGGAGCTGGACACATGGTTGCAGTTCTGATTTCCTCACCAACCAGCTGGGTGACCTTGCAGGAGTCACTTAGCCTCTCTGTGCCTTGGTTACCCCACTGCTAAGTCTCAGAGACATATCTTAAGCATAAAAAAAAATTATAGAAAGGTTTCAACCCTTGGGTAAAAACATCTTACTAAAGGTTCTTTTTATCAGTCAGTAGATATAGCCTCACTTGAACAAGATCCAAGACTGCTCTGAATTCTACTCCTAGTTTTAGCCTCTTATCTGCCCCTCAGCATCCTATACACACTTCAGCTCCAGTGCTAGTCACACTGAATTTAGATTATCTGTGTAATGTCTCCTGGGCTAGATACCTGTGGGTCACCTTTCCTTTCATCCCTATAGACTAGCAGGTGGGATCAAGCAAAGACATGTTGAATGAGACTGAATTAAGCAAGGTCTCAGGATATGTTTATTTAGTGTTTTTGCAAAGGCGCTTTGCTCCCTGCAGAAAGCCAAAATGCTGAGAGCAAGTGATGGTGGGGAGAGGTCCCCTGCTTACCACAGGGAGTCTGATAAGAATCTCTTTGTTGTCAGACACCTACCTCTTCTTCTCAACAGTAGTATCACCACTTGGAGAATCATGATAATGCCAACGATGCCCCCTAAGAAGAGCCCAACATATAGTCCCCATTGTCTTGATTCTGAAAAAAAAAAGTTAAAGGGCAAACTCAAAAGTGCTGTGAGTTTAAAAACATCCCACGCAGAAGTGGGGAGACCTAGCCTCATGTTTTCTGCCTATGTTCTTTCTCAAGGGAGTCATTAATTCTCATGGCTTTAGAGATCAAATTTAGCCCACTGAAGAGTTCCAGATCTGTTTCCTTATCCTGATTTCTGTCGCTATACTTGACTTCCATACACCTAGTTTTTGTAAAGACTCTTCTACTCAGATGTTTTATTTTTCACTTCACTTTAGACAGTTTACCACGTGACTAAAGCTAAACTTATCTTAGTTTTTTCCTAAGTCAATCTCTCTGCTAGGTTTCTCTGTAAATTTCTAATGCGTCCTGTATCCATTTTAGTAAAAAGAACACGATGGCTCCTCATGCTGTCCCCACGCTCCCACACAGTTCTCATGAGACACCAGGAGGAAGGAGGATCTACTTTACTTTTAAAATAAACACAGGAGTGCTATTATTGTCCTTCCATGCAAATAATTGTCTTGAACCCACTAGACCTGAACTGAAAGAAGCATGTAGTTTTCCTCTGAATCATTCCCGTGTTTAATATGAGCACTAGAGTACCAGTCACTAAGTTAAAAATCAGAGAGCCAGTTTTCATTGCTTTTTCTCCGCTCCCACCTTTACCAAATCCTTCTGCACCAGGAGCAGCATCTTAGTAAATAAGAGATTTAGCGCAATAAGATAATAATAGATACTTATTGAGCATTTACAATGGACCAAGCATTTTTTAGTGCACTTGCCTATTAATACATCTAATCCTCAGAGCAATCCTATGAGGTAGATGCTCATTACTCCTATTTTGCGGATAAGGAAGCAGGCACAGAGATCCTTGACAACTATAGGTTGGTCTAAGAGTAGAAACATGGCTGAATATTGAAGACAGACTTCTTGGAGAGTCAGGGAGATGAATGGGCTTGGGGTTAATTTATAGCAGAGTAATGAACAGTGGCAGACAACCCAAAGCACTAGGTAGGGTTCTAAGTGAAGTAATAGCATTCACATTCTAAACAGAAAGACATCAGGAGGCACTGTGACATTAATGTGTAAGGGTAGCTTGTTAAGATGATTGTGGAATCAGGCTGTTTGTTGTTAAATCTGTGATGGACTTGTTGAGAAGTAACTGAAAGAAAGGAATAAGTGGGGGACAGAAGGGCAAGGTACTTACAGACACAATTCAGACAATTTACAGAGTTAGCCAGAGATATCGCCTGAAATTGCAACAAACTGATACAAATACATCCTGCCAAGATCCAGCTGGGCCTGATAGATGAGCAGAAGTTGCCTCCAGGATTTGAAAAGATTTTTTTCTTTTTAGGTCTTTCACACATCAAGTTATCCCAGGGAATCCCACTGAACTGGGGTTTTGTAAGCATCCTGATTATAGAGTTTCTTCCCAGAACTAAACATATTTTAGCCCTGCCAGATAACAATTTTAGCAGTCACATGACGCCCAATCAAAAAGCAAGGGTACAAGCAGAGTTGTAAGAAGGCTTTTAAATTTACATAAAGCCTGAAGTGAGTACAAAGTCACTGCGGAAACTGGAGTTGTCCTGTGAACAGCTCTAGCCTGAATGGCTGACAGTTGCTGAGAGCCCACTTCGTGTGTGTGTGTGTGTATCTGAGGAATAGTGACAGATTGATTATTTAGTGCTTATGTTGCCAACACCAGAAAACTCACGGAGAAACCTTTCGAACCTAAGATAAAGAAGCAGGGCCCACAGCCTAAGTATCACCAGGTCTCTTCAGCCCATGGGATGGACCCAGCAAACGGTTATAGTAGCACGTAGTATTTCAAGACTATTTCCTCTTTTTTCTTCCCTCATGTATTTTGAGACCTTCTAAAACAACAGTTAATTTAAGAACAAGCACTGCGACTTACAAAAGTGAATTAAAAAAATAGCATTTCTTTCAAATTTCTTGTATAAAAAAATAAAACCAATAAGGTGGTGTACCTAAAACTAGAAAATAGCAAGATAGCTAAATAAATTAATTAAAGTAAAACTAGAAAATAGGAGACGACATAAGCGCATCAGTAACACCTGCCAAATGAGTTTCTTCTGTTGTGACAGCCCAGCCACCTACCTACTCACATAAACTAAGAATAACTGGGGCATATTACTGGCCCAGAGGACACAATAGCAACAGCTCTCTCTTTCTTTTCAGGGTCTCAGGAGGATGAAAGCTATCTGCTCCTCTTGTCCTATGACATCCATGACCAACTTCTGCCAGGTCAGCCACATCTGAAAGGCAACCTGGTCACAGTCCTGAAAGATATCTCATAAGCCCCAATTTCCCCCTTCATCTTTGAATACAAATCAATATGAATCTATTGGAGGATGTAAGTTATAGGACCACAGACGTTTTTAACTTTAAAGGAATTACAGAGCTTATCGGACTCAGCTCACTAGTTTTATGTCGAGAAAACTGAGACTCGGGCAAGCATACCTAGAGTCACAGAAGGTGGCAATGGCCAAAGCAGGCGAGAAGAGAGCTGAAGACTTCACCGTTCGTTCTAGCTATGGAGGTGAGGCCTCTTACGATGAGCAGCAGCAGGGTAGGACGCCTGGCAGATACTCAGAGTTAAAAGCTCTCTGAGGCCCAGCTCGCCCCTCACCACCCTTCATCCCACATCGGCAGGTGTGCTTACTCCCACGGCACCTTCGCCAGTCCCGGCACCAGTGCGTAGCCCTGGCCCCAGGCCAAGCTTAATTGCTCTGTGTAACTTTTCCTTCCACTCCAGCTCCCATTCTTCCCTCTCCTTTGGACTCTGAAGCCCCTTGATTTATGTCCTACATCTTAAAATTATCTTTGCTGTGGAGACTGTCTTCAGGGAGGGCACCTGGAGCCAGATGGATGGACTCAAATTCTGGGTCTACCGCTTGATATCTCTGTGACCTCCAGAGGCCGCATACCCCCTGGGGTCCCTGTTTCCTCAATGACAAAACAAACAAAAATATTCAGTTCGCAGAGTTGTTCTGATGAACCAATGAAATAACATATGGAAAGTGCTTAGAGCAATGCCTAGAATCTAGCATGTAGTGAGTGCGTGATAAATCACTACTGATTTATCACAACAAAGAGTTGTGTCCGATTCTTTGCGGCCCTAAGAACTGTAGCCCACCAGGCTCCTCTGTCCATGAGATTCTGGATCCCCTGGATATTCTCCAGGTAAGAATATTGGAGTAGGTTGCCATGCCCTCATTCCAAGGGATCTTCCTGACCCAGGGATCAAACCTGCCTCTCCTGCATTAGCAGAGGGGGTCCTTAACATTAGCACCACCTGGGAATCCCAAGGCAAGTGGAACTGATGTTTATTCACTACTTGCTTCCCAGGTGTAGCTTCTATACTTGGTGCTCACCTTTTGGGAGCTCTTATTCCATTATGATATGCATGTGGAAACTAAATGTCACGGACCGCCTTTGAGAATTTAAATAAATATGGACAGAAAGCTACTTCTACAGCTTGTGGGGGTCAGGCTGCCTGCCCATGATCTCTTTAATTTCTGTCAATAACTTCCTATAGTCTCCTGAGTTTTCTCTCCCGCAGCCCTCTAGTCTGAGCTGTCCTGAGTGCAAGGTTCAGTGTCTTCACCCATTTCCACACACACACAAAATAAAACAAAACCAAAAAACCTATACTGAGAATTTTGTTGGGGGACTTCCCTGGTTAAGGCTCTATGCTTCCACTGCAGGGGGCATGAGCTCGGTAGCTGGTCTGGGAATTAAGATCCTGCCTGCTGTGTGGTGTAGCATGCTGTGTGGTGTAGCAAAAACAAACAAACAAAGAGAATGTCATGGGTTCGAATCCTCTACTGTAGATTTGGAAGTTCACAAGCAGCAGATTCCATCATGAAAAGGGAAGGTTTCTAACACGTGAGAGGCTCAGACTCTATCTTTCTCTTCCTATATCTGCACAAGCAACACCTTCCCCCATTATAACACAGAAGTATTGAACCTACAGCTGGATTGTTTGGGGGAGGGAGGTCTTATCTTCTGCTCTCCATAAAGAGCAGCTTACACTCTTCATAAAGCATTTATGAAGCTCTTTATCCTAAAGAAGCTCTGTTCCCTCCCAAAGAGGAATTCTAATAGTGGTTTCCTTAATATGATCATGTTTTCTAACCCAGTAAGATGTAGGAATCCTATCTAGATGGTAAACTCCTTGAAGGTAGATCCTGTATCTTATGCTTCACATGCATTCCCCTTTCCACATGACACAGTATAGGGCAGTGGGCACTCAATATGCACTTGATGGACAAGTGATTTAAGTTAAATTAGGCACCATAGAGTGAAGCTTGGAGAGGACTGTCATATACCCTCTGGCTAAGAATTATCAGAACTCTAACTTCCGATAATTCAGTGGAAAAGAATCCACCTTCCAATGCAGGAGGCACAGGAGATACAGGTTTGATCCCTGGGTCGGGAAGATCCCCTGAGGGTGGAAATGACAACCCACTCTAGTATTCTTGCTGGGAAATTCCATGGACAGAGGAGCCTGGAGGGCCACCGTCTGTGGGGCTGCAAAGAGTTGGACATGACTGAGCATGCACGCACATACACAGAAGTATAAGAAGGTCTCAGAAGGAACACAGGGTCACCTTCTGAATGGCCCAAGGCAGGAGCAGAAGGGAACAATCAATGACCTACTTGGCAATGCTTTCTTATAGCCAAATGGAGCCAGAAAGGAGGTGTGCATCTGTGCCCTCAGCACCATCTGTGTTCCCATTTTCAAACCACCACTTCCTGTGGCAGAGACTCTGGCTCTTGTTTGCTCTCCCTCTTTTTGCTCAGTCATATAGTGAGGCCCCTCAGGATGACGATGCTCAGAAATCAGACCAACATTGTTCTGGGAGCCACAGGTCCCATTCTTTGTCCAGAAAGAATCCTTATCTGAACAGTCTTCTTTTTCAAAAAAAATTAAAAAATCATTAAAAACAATCTCTACTGAATTTGTTACAACATTGTTTCTGTGTTATGTTTTCGTTTTTTGGCCAAAGGCACGTGAGATCTTAGCTCTCCAACCAGGGATCAAACCCACACTCCCTGTATTGGAAGGAAAAGTCTTAACCACTGCCAGGGAAGTCCCTGGACATTCTTAAAGATGAGACTTAGGACTTTCCCCCTCCCTGGAACCTCTTAGAGACAGCTGAGCAGGCTGGTTGAGAACTCCAGTGCCATTTATGAAGAGTTCTTTGCATGAGTTTCCACCCTTTGGTCTCCTACTTGATTGGCTGTGGTTTAAACCTGATAACTTGGCAAGTAGCCACGCCTCTAAGGAGAAGGCTGAAGGGCCTTTTTTTTATTTATCTCTGAAAGTCTGCTGCCACAGAAACACAAAAGTCTCTCTCAAGTCCCCAAACTCTAATTGTTTAAGGGAGATGAGGAAGAAAATAAAAAGCATCTGAGAAACAAATGTAGCTCACCCCTGGAGATACCGAGATGCTAATGTAACGGTCTGAGAGTGCCATATCTCTTTCCTGCCTTTCATGTGGTTCTCTCAGTAAGGCCGTCTGCCTGGAGCACATCGACCTGAAGAAGTCGATCATCTTCAAGAGACACCTTTTTGTTGGTGGCAGTTTCCTCTCAGAATTGGGAGTGGGGGAAGGGTGGTCCCAAACCATACACTAATTTAAGATATGACGCCCCCCAAGTAAAAATTATTACCCAGAGTTCTCAGCTTCCAGAAAAATCCCTTACACTTGCTATCCCACCCAGCGTCGTGTTGCAGGGATGACTGGGTGTAACCCCTGGGCCATTTTCATCCTTCCCCGACAAAGCAAGTCTTGTCCAGTCACATTACTGCCCAGCTAAGGACTACATTTCTCAGCTTCCTGTGTAGCAGGTGTGGCCACGTGATAGGGCTCTGGTCCATGATAGGGGACAGGTTTCATCCTTCCAAGATTATTGCCATGCTTCCTGGGTTGGGAGTACCAGGGAGAGGGACTTGCCTGTACACAGAACAGCTAGATGACGCAGTAGCAATGGGAGCTCCCTTTTGATGAGATGGCCTGGTTAGAAAGGGGGAGCCCCCGGAGCTCACTGGCAGGCGTCAGATTTTCCTTCCACTGAGCTAACCTAGACTTGCTGAGCTAACCTTTTGGTAATCTACTGAAAGGGGTCCTCTTTTCAAAATGAGCTCCCAGGGGCATTCCCTCTGAATTCAACTGTTTAGGGTTTAGTATTACTCACTACTGCACAGACAGAACTATTTCAGAACACAGTCATGAAAGATGGCAGCAAGTCACTCACTGTCCGGTGCTGACCCACATTAACATGACCTAGTAGAAGGCTTGGTAGCATCCCTGGATTTGTTTTTTTGTTGTTGTTTAGTCATTAAATCATGTCCAGCTCTTTGGGACCCTGTATACTGTAGCCTGCCAGGCTCTTCTATCCATGGATTTCCCAGGCAAGAATACTGGAAAGGGTTGCCGTTTTCTTCTCCAGGGAACCTTCTTGACCCAGAGATTGAACTCACATCTCCTGTATTGGCAGGTGGATTTTTTTTTTTTTTCACCACTGAGCCACTAAGAAAGTACTTTGTAGTAAAGAGGCTCCATAACAATAGATATGAAAGTATTTCTTGCTGTAAAACACTGAGATAACAACTGGAATAAAGATGAATATAGATGGAGAGCCTGGACAATTGTTAGGAAAACAAGACCTTGAGAAACAAACATGTTCTTGCGTGGTTTAGTCTGAGTCCTGATGAGAACCAGTGCTGGCACCACGTCACACCATTGCTTTCATCACATCATCACCATTCGAATTTTTCATTAAGGAAAGTGAAAAATGTCTCAAGATCACTGTCCTTATTATAGATGACAAAGAGACCTCTAGTAAATCCTCACACCCCGCCACATCACCCCAAGGCTGGGATTTCCCTCCCTTGAATGGGATCTTTGTTAAAGGAACAGCCAGTGCTCTGGCTCAGGACTCATCATCTCTTGATGGGTAACTGCAATAATGGGCCCTCCCCACAGCTAGTTTCTTTTTCTTCTGCTTCTTCCCCACCACAGTCTACTGTCCACACCACTGAAAATTCTCTCTGAAATGCAAAACTTATCACATTACTCCTCTATCTAAAACCCTCTATTAGTTCCCATCAGAATGCCATAGGACAATACAGAACAAGGCCCAGTTATATCTGCTTTTCTCTCTGCCTTGAGTGTCTTGCTCTTATCTGCTTGGGTAATTTCTATTTATTCTTCAAAACCTAGTTTGTGTCACATTCTCCGTGATACTCTTTCTGATTCCCCGAAACAGTGTCAATCATTCGCTCCTCTGGGTTAACTTGCACATATTTCTGTTTTGCCCCTATCGTACTACTTAACCTGGAATAATAGTTACTTACAGAGCTATTCCCTTTCTTAAGAGCAAAGAGTGTGTCTTTTTTTTGTCTTTGTGTTCTAGCACAGCGTTGGAACATAGCAGAATCTCAGTAATGTTCTGTTTGTTGAACCAAGCATGGTATTTTAAAAATTAGTGATATTC
>SJYA01010748.1:0-13358 GCA_006410615.1 Neotragus moschatus
GGAGTTGGTGATGGACAGGGAGGCCTGGCATGCTGTGATTCATGGGGTCGCAAAGAGTCAGATACGACTGAGAGACTGAAAGAATGAACGATAGAAGAAATAAGTATTAATCTTGATATTAATCACGTTAGACCTTAGGCTAAGTATATTCTTTTCTTGATTATAGCCCACTGCACCTTTGCCCTGTAGGAATCGAACTTTATCTGTTGCCTTCGGAGGGTGGTGCCTGACTGAGGAAAAATCATCTTTGGAGAAATTTTTTTTTCTGGTTGACTAATCATCATCAGAAAAGGTCATAAAATGGTAGCAGGACTCTTGGCCATAAAATGATGTAAATCACCTGAGAACTTTGTATATCGGAAGGAATGCAAAAAAAAAAAAAAAAAAACCAGCATGGTTTCAATAAGGGTAAGGACTGCTGACCCCGTGTGACTTTGTATTTCCCATTTATCTCTATGTATGACTTAAAGTATAAAAGTGGCCNAAAAAAAAAAAAAAAAAACCCAGCATGGTTTCAATAAGGGTAAGGACTGCTGACCCCGTGTGACTTTGTATTTCCCATTTATCTCTATGTATGACTTAAAGTATAAAAGTGGCCTTGGAAAATAAAGAAACGGGACCAGTTCCTCGAAAGCCTGGTTTCCCCCGTATCATGTTTTCTCATTCTCTTCTTTTCTGGCTGAATTTCCATCTGGAGCATGGAAGCTCGCGTAGCCTACTAATTTTGCCTGGTCTTCGAAGACCTGAATGGGGAGGCACTTTGTTTCTCCACTCCTCCGGGAGACCTGGAATATGCCCATAGCCTACGTAGGTGTTGCAAACCCCTTGTCCCAGGGTTTTATAGGTTCTCCATGTAAACAAAGTTATACAGCCTCTTTTTTCCACTAATTTTCCTACTAAACTATTTTTTTCCCATAATCTCTCTCCATATCTTTAATTAAACAATTTTCCTCTAGACGCCGACTCTGTCCCCGCTTCAAATTACCCTGGATCCACCTGGACTGGAACCCGGCAGAGTTCCTCTCGAGTATGAAGTTGAGACTGCCTCCTCTTGAGGTGCCATGGAAACGTCGAGTTTCCTTTCCCGACGGAGCAGGGAAATGGACCCTCATCTAGAGATGAGGAAGGAAAAGTGGAGCTCTTCTGGAGTTGTGGTGGGACAGTTCAGTTCCTCTCGAATGGAGACGAGTAAGTCGGGGAACTTCTTGAGTTGCCTCAAGGGTGTCAAGGACCCTTTCGAGGTGCAAGAGGGAAGGTGGGATTTCTCTCGAGATGCTGCAGTAGAAAAGGGCCTCATCTCGCTTTGAGGGGAGAATCTCCTGGTTTTTCTCGAGGTTCTGCAGGAAAATTGGGGTTCCTCTCGAGTTACAAGAGGATCCTTAGGGATCCGCTCATGTTGCCTCAGGAAAGTCTGTCTCCATGTTATTTTTGAGGGGTCTCTCGGGACTCCACTCCAGTTGGTGCAGGGGGTGAGGTACTCAATTTGAGTTGAGGCTGGAACCTCAGGGTTCTTCCAGTGCTGACTTGGATCTCGGGATTCCTATGGAGTTTCAACAGGGGACTGAGGCCTCATCTCGTGTGCAGACATGGAGGTCCTCTTTCCTCTCTAGCTGTAAAAGTATTGTCAGGCTTCTTGTCAAGTTGACATAGGGATCTGTGGCTTTCTCTCGAGGTGCCACAGGGCTGTCACACCTTCCATTGTGTTTTGAGTAGATGCTCGGTGTGAGAGTCGAGTCAGTACAGGGGAATCAGGTTGATCTGGAGTGGATTTGGACATCTGGGTCTCTTTGAATTTTGGCACGACTCCTGGAGGTTCTCTCCCGTTTCAAGTTGAGACAGCTTGCTCGTGAGGTGCGATGGGAACACCGGGGTTCCTTTCCTGATGATACAGGGAATTCGAGCCTCACCTAGAGTTGAGGAGGGAAAAACGGGGCTCTTCTTGAGTTGTGGCGGGACCCTCGGTGTTCCTCTCCAGTGGAGATGGGTATACTGGGGAAATTCTTCTGTTGAATCAACGGTGTCAAGGACCCCTTAGAGGGCAAGAGGAAAGGGGATTTCTCTTGAGCCGCTGCAGTGGAAAGGGGCCTCATCTCGTGTTGAGGGGAACATCTCCTTGTTTTTCTCTAGTTGTGACAGGAAACTTGGTGTTCCTCTCGAGTTAGGATAGGGACCTGAGGGACTCACTCATGTTGTTTCAGGAAAGTCAAGTCTCCATGCGAGTTATGAAGGGCCTCTTGGGATTCCTCTGCAGTTGGTGCAGGGGCCTAGGTCCTCATCTCAAGTTGAGGCCGGAACCTCAGGTTTCCTCTCCAGTGCTGACACGGATCTCAGGGTTCCTATGGAGTTTCAACAGAGGAATGAGGCCTCGTCTCGTGTGCAGACATGGAAGTCTGCTTTCCTCTCGGGTTGTAAAAGTAGTGTCACGCTTCCTGTCTAGTTGACTTAGGGATCAGTGGCTTTCTCTCGAGATGCCACATGGCTGTCAAACCTGCCATCGTGTTTGGAGTCAATACTAGGGCTGACAGTCAAGTCACTGCAGGGGAATCAAGTTGACCTAGAGTGGATTGGGTCATCGGGTTCTTTTTGAATTGTGTCATGACCTCTGGAATTCCTCTAGAGTGAAGTTGAGACCGCCTCATCTTGAGGTGTGACGGGAACATTGGGATTCCTTTCCCAATGAAGCAGGGAAATGATCCCTCATCTAGAGATGAGGAGGAAAAAACGGGGCTCTTCTTGAGTTGTGGCAGGTCAAGTGATGTTCCTCTCGAGTGGAGACGGCTATATTGGGGAACTTCTTGAGTTGCATCAAGGGTGTCAAGAAGCCTTTTGAAGTACAAGAGGGAAGGTGGGATTTCTCTCCAGATGCTACAGTGGAAAAGGGACTCATCTCGCCTTGAAGGGAGAATCTCCTGGTGTTTCTCGAGGTGCTACTCGAAACTTGGTGTTGGTCTCGAGTTATGATGGGGACCTTAGGGACCTGCTCGTGTTACATCAGGAAAGTCAAGTCTCCATGCGAATTGCAAGGTGCCTCTCAGGATTCCTATTCAGTCTGTGCAGAGGCCTATGTCCTCATCTGGAGTTGAGGCCAGAACCTCAAGTTTTCTCTCCTGTGCTGAAATGGATCTTGGGGTTCCTAAGGAGTTTCAACAGGGGAGTCAGGCATCGTCTTGTGTGGAGACATGGAAGTCTGCATTCCTCTCGAGCTGTAAAAGTAGTGTCAGGCTTCCTGTCAAGTTGATATAGGATCTGTGGCTTTCTCTTGAGGTGCCACATGGCTGTCACACCAGCCATCGTGTTTGGACTCGATACTTGGGGTGACAGTCGAGTCAGAGCAGGGGAATCAGGCTTATCTGAAGTGGATTTGGCTCTCGGGGTCAATTTGTATTGTGGCACGACACCTGGAGTTCCTCTTGAGTTTCAAGTTGAGGCCTGCCAGGTTCTAGTCCCAGTTGATCCATGGTAATTTGAAGCGGGGACAGCATCAGCATCTAGAGGAAAATTGTTTAATTAGAAATATGGAGAGAGATTTGAAAAGAATAGTGTAGAAGTAAAATTAGTGGAGAAAAGAGGCTGAATAACTTTGTTTACACAGTAAACCAATAAAACCCCAAAACAAAAGGTTTGCTCCGCCTATGTAGGCCACAGGCGTCTTCCCAGTCTCCCAGAGGAGCAGAGACACAAAGTGCCTCCCCATTCAGATCTTAGAAGCCCAGGAAAAATTAGTAGGCCCGGTGAGCCTCCAGGCTCCAGACAGGAATTCAGCCAGAAAGGAGATCGAAAAAGAATGACACGGGGAAACCATTCTTTCCCATAACTAGTCCATATATTTATTTTTCAGGAGAGCTTTTATACTTTAATTTGTACATAGAGATCAATGGATAATACAAAGTCATGCAGAGTCATCAGTCCTCACCTTTATTGAAACCATGCTTTCTTTCTGCATTCCTTCTGGTATACAAATTTTTCAGGTGATTTACATCATCTTCTGGCCAAGAGGCCTGCTAAATTTTTATGACCCTTTCTGATGATGATTAGTGAACCATAAAACTTATTTTCTCCAAAGGTGATTTTTCTTAAGTCAGACACCACCCTCCGAAGGCACCAGGTAACGTTGTATTCCTATAGGGCAAAGATGCAGTGGGCTATAATCAAGAAAAGAATTTGTTTAGCCTAAGGTCTAACGTGAATAATATCAAGGTTAATACTTATTTCTCTCATATGCTAGTTATATCAATTAGTGTGTATAAGGGGTAAGGGATATGGAGGTTTAGCAGCAAATATTGGCTCAACAATGAAACCCTCCACCAGTATAATTTCTAACTAACTCGCTAATACTATACTAATAATTTTCTAACTTCTCAAAAGAATCTGTATTTAGAAAGTTTATGGCATCTCGTGCCTCTCATGGTTGGGAGGCTGTGAACAATCACATGTGGCCAGACAAACCCGTCAGGCAGGCTAGAGAGCCATCAGAGGAGCTTGTGGACTGAAACACTCTTGTTACACACAGGAGATTTATTAACTGGAGCTCTAAGTTAGCTCCTTTTCAGAGAGAGGTGATGGGGTATAGCCTCCCATAATGTCAGAAGTGTCAGTGAATGCATAATACAGTAAGGTAGGAAGACTCTGGTTTTGGGCTTAGATGCTTGAGAATGTCCAGGGGGACCCCTGAGTCCTTATCCCACTTTTGCGTATGTCAGGCCTCCTTCCTCATGACCTTTGCCATGGGCGGGATTCCTCACGCTGCTCCCAGCAAAGACCACCTCCTCTTGAGGTGTGATGGGAATGCTGGTATTGCTTTCCCGATGAAGCAGGGAAATGGACCCTTATCTAAAGATGAGGAGGGAAAAACGGGGTTCTTCTTGAGTTGTGGCGTGACACTCGGTGTTCCTCTCGAGTGGAGATGGGTATGTCGGGGAACTTATTGAGTTGCATCAATGGTGTCAAGGACCCTTTCGAGGTGCAAGAGGAAAGGTAGGATTTCTCTCGAAACGTTGCAGTGGAAAAGGGCCTCATCTCGCATTGTGGGGAGAATCTCCTGGTTTTTCTTGACTTGCGACAGGAAACCTGGGGTTCCTCTCGAGCTACGATGGGACATCAGGGACCCGCTCATGTTGCCTCAGGAAAATCAAATCTCCATGCGAGTTGTGAGGGTCGTCTTGGGGTTCCTCTCCAGTCAGTACAGGTGCCTAGGTCCTCATCTCGAGTTGAGGTTGGAAACTCAGGGTTCTTTTCCAGTGCTGACTTAGATCTCGGGTTCCTATGGAGTTTCAACAGGGAAGTCAGTCCTAATCTCGTGTGGAGACGTGGAAGTCCGCTTTCCTCTCGAGCTGTAAAAATAGTGTCAGGCTTTCTGTCAAGTTGACATAGGGATCTGGGGCTTTCTCTCGTGGTGCCACAGGGCTGTCACACCTCCCATCGTGTTTTGAATCGATCCTTGGGGTGGCAGTCGAGACAGTGCAGGGGAATCGTGTTGATCTGGAATGGATTGGGACATTGGGGTCTTTTAGAATTGTGGCACGACCTTTGGAGTTCCTCTCGAGTTTCAAGTTGAGACTGCCTCCTCTTGAGGTGCAACGGGAACACTGACATTTGTTTCCCAAAGAATCAGGGAAATGGACCCTCATCTCAAGATGAGGAGGGAAAAACTGGGCTCTTCTTGAGTTATGGCGGGACACTCGGTGTTCCTCTTGAGTGGAGATGGATATGTTGGGGAACTTCTTGAGTTGCATCAAAGGTGTCATGGACCCTTTCGAGACTCAATAGGGAAGGTGAGATTTCTCTTGAGATGCCGCAGTGGCAAAGGGCCTCATCTCGCATTGAGGGGAGAATCTCCTGGTTTTTCTTGAGTTGTGGCTGGAAGCTTGGGGTTCCTCTTCAGTAATGACGGGGACATCAGGGACCCACTCATGTTGCCTCAGGTAAGTCAAGTTTCCATGCGAGTTGCGAGGGGCCTCTCGGAATTCCTCTCTAGTCAGTGCCATGGCTGAGGTCCTCATCTGGAGTTGAGGCCAGAATCTCAGGATTCTGCTCCAGTGCTTACCAGGGTCCAACCCCAATTGGATCCTGGGTTTCCAAAGCATGGACTGTGAGGCAAGAGAGATATACAGATATAAAGAGAGATGAGGAAAGAATTTGAAGTTAAGAGAATAGAGGAGAGAAAAGTGGCTTGTAATCCTTGGTTTACACAGAACGCCAATAAAGCCTCAGACAAGAGACTTGCTCTGTTCATGTAGGCCACAGGTGCTCTCTTGAATAGCGGATGGTGTCCCACCTTGGGGTCCCTCTCACGTGGGCCTTAGAAGCCCAGGCAGGAAAGTGAACTCAGAGGGCCACTATGCCCCAGGGAGTCAGCCTGAAAAGAAGAAAAGAAAGAAACAAAGAAAGACTCGAGGGAGCCAAGCAATGATGAGTGGAGGCCCAAAACTTTATTTTCCAGGGGAGCTTATATACCTTGAGCTGTACATAGGGAATAATGGAAGATATGGAGTCATGCAGGGTCAGCAGTCCTGACCCTTATCGAGACCAGGATTTCTTTCTGTATACCTTTCCATATGCAAAGTTTTATGTGATTTACATCATCTTCTGACCAGGAGGCCAGATAACATTTTATGAACCTTCTTTCTGATAAAGGTTAGTTAACCAGAAAACTTATTTTCTCTAAAGGTGATTCTTATAAAGTCTAGCGCTACTCCCTGAAAGCACTAGAGAAAGTTGCATTCCTATAGGGCAAAGGTGCTATAACAAAGGCTATAACAAGGAAGGTATTTATTAACTCAAGGTTTAGTGTTGTAAATATCAAGGCTACTTACTTATATTTCTATATATCAACAATATTAATCGATGCACTCCCAGGTACACAACCAAAGATATGAAAACTTGGCAGCAAGCATGGGCTCAACAATGAAACCCTTAACCAGTTATATTCCTGTCTCTTATACANCAAAGGCTATAACAAGGAAGGTATTTATTAACTCAAGGTTTAGTGTTGTAAATATCAAGGCTACTTACTTATATTTCTATATATCAACAATATTAATCGATGCACTCCCAGGTACACAACCAAAGATATGAAAACTTGGCAGCAAGCATGGGCTCAACAATGAAACCCTTAACCAGTTATATTCTAAGGATTTTTAACTCCTCAAAAGGCTCTACATTCTTAGAGTGTTTTAAGCTTCCTGTGCCTCGCAGTTCAGAGGCTGTAAACAATCAAACGCATAGTTGAAAAAGTCCAGATAAACCCTTCAGGCAAGTTAGAAAGCTATCAGAAGTGTTTGAATTGACACACTCCAATTACACCCAGGAGTCTTATTAATTAGAGCTCTAAGTTGATTTCCTTCAGAGTAAGGTGGTCGGGGACAGCCTCCATTAATATCAGAAGAGTTTGGCAAAAAGCATAAGATGGTAAGATGGACAAATTCTGGTTTTGGGGTAGATGCTCAAGCAGGTCCAGGGGCTCTTTGGGTCTTGATCTGCCTTGCCCGTCAGGTCTCTCCGTATGACCTTGACATGGGTGGGACTGATCCAGGGAGTTCTTTGAGTCCTGATTCTATCTTGCCCGTCAGGCCTTTCCTCCATGACCTTGTCATGGGTGGGAACTCCTGTGCCGGGTGCCGACAAGTGCTGACGTGGATCTCGGGGTTCCTATGGAGTTTCAACAGGGGAGTCAGGCCTCGTCTTATGTGGAGACATGCAAGTCCGCTTTCCTCTCAAGCTTTAGAAGTAGTGTCAGGCTTCCAGTCGAATTGACATAGGGAACTGTTGCTGGGGTCCAGCCCTGGTGGATCCAGTGTAATTCGAAGCGGGGACAGAGTCAGCGATTAGGAAAGAACTACTTAATTAGAGATATGAAGAGAGATTAGGGAAGAATAGTGTATTACTAAAATTAGTGAAGAAAAGAGGCTGAATAACTTGGATTATGCTGTAGACCAATAAAACCCCGAGACAATGGGTTTGCACCACCTTCGTGGGTCACAGGTGTCTTCCCAGTCTCCCGGAGGAGCAGAGACACAAAGTGCCTCCCCGTTCCAATCTTAGAAGCCCAAGCAAAATTAGTAGGCCTGGCAAGCCTCCATGCTCCAGATGGGAATTCAGCCAGAAAAGGAGAGTGAGAAAGAACAATACGGGGAAACCAGTCTTTCAGGTAACTGGTCCGTTTCTTTATTTTCCAGGGCTGCTTTTATACTTTAAGTCATATATAGAGATAAATGGAAAATACAAAGGCACGCGGGGTCAGCAGTCCTGACTCTTATCGAAACCACACTTTCTTTCTGCATTCCTTGCGATATACAAAGTTCTCAGATGGTTTACATCATCTTCTGGCCAAGAGGCCTGATAACATTTTATGACCCTTTCTGATGATGATTAGTCAACCAGAAAACTTATTTTCTCTAAAGGTGATTTTTCTTCAGTCAGGCACCACCCTCCGAAGGCAACAGATAAAGGTGCATTCCTACAGGACAAAGGTGCAGTGGGCTATAATCAAGAAAAGAATTTGCTTAGCCTAAGGTCTAACGTGAATAATATCAAGGTTAATACTTATTTCTCCTATATGCTAGTTATATCAATTAGTGTATATAAGGGACAAGGGGTATGGAGGCTTAGCAGCAAATATTAGCTCAACAATGAAACCCTCCACAGGTATAATTTCTAACTAACTTGTTAATACTATTATAATAATTTTATAACTTCTCAAAAGAATCTGTATTTAGAAAATTTATGGCCTCTCATGCCTCTCACGGTTGGGAGGCTGTGAACAATCACGTGTGGCCGGGCAAACCTGTCAGGCAGGATAGAGAGCCATCAGAGGAGCTTGTGGACATAACTCTTGTTATGTCCAGGAGATTTATTAACGGAAGTTCTAAGTTAGCTCCTTTTCAGAGAGGGATGGTGGGGGATAGCCCCTGTAATGTCAGAAGTGTAGGTGAAAGCATAATGCAATAAGGTAGGCAGACTCTGGTTTTGGGGGTAGATGCTCAAGATTGTCCAGGGGGACCCCTGAGGCCTGATTCTACCTTTGCATATGTCAGGCCTCCTTCCTCATGACCTTTGCCATGGGCGGGATTCCTCACGCTGGCTCCCGGCATCTCCCTCTTTTTATTTCTTAAAACAGCCAGATGCTGTTGAGTCACAAGCTTCTGAATGCTCTGCTGAAGGATCCTGACAGTACAAGGAAGAATGATTATGAGAAACAAGATTAGATCACCCACAGCAGCATAACTGAAAATAGTAGACAGAATGTTCTTTCCAGAAATGAAGTTAGAGAAAGTGTGGGAAAAGTCATTAGCTGCTCTAGGGGCAGTAAAACCTAATTGAGAGTGTTCCATGGTCTGTATCTGATTATGAAGTTTCCCTAAATCCAGGCCAATGTCAGAGCTGTCCAAACACCTGAAATATGATTTTTAATTTTTTCCCATTCTTAATATGTCTCATTTACTTTCAAGAATGTAACACATATCCACCGGTAGTTGGCATGACAAGACGGAGGCATTTTTACTTTTAAGGCTTGCATTTCATTCCCAAATACGCATTATTGCCTCTTCTAAGGCATCTACCCTCATCTATAACTTCTTATCTATAGCTTCTTGTGTTGCCAGTGTTAAAGAAACATTTTTTGATATGGTATCAAAATATTGAGCAGTATGCACTTGTTGAGTCAATGATATTGCTGCCACAGTGACAGAAGTGATTGCGGCTATTAAAGCTGATATCCCTAAAATAAGCAAGCCCACAAATCGTCATGTTCACATTAAATCTTGTAGTTGTAGTAACACAGCAAGATCATAATTATCATACCAATGTGTATTTACAGTTACAGGCACCATAAGATAGGATGGACGCTTTAACAGCACAGAAGAACAAACATTATATTGAGGAGTTAAGGAAGATGAAAGCATACACTGTTCATAAGACACCACATTGTGTCCATCTGTATAAATCATTTGTATATTTAGCTTCCCGGAATCATTAGCAAAGAGAAAAACACAAGGGGAGGGTAGACAAGCTAAAATAGAGTAAATAGAATTATTTTTTCCTCATCCTGGTATTCTGTAATCAATCCTTGAATTATAAGTACAAAATTTCCAAATCAGATACCCTGAATGATCATCTATAGTGTTCCATATGACATCTGGGAGCTACCGAGGAGGTCTTGAAGCACCAGCTCAAGGACTTGCTGGAGTTTGCACTGAAGCAGCTCCGTCAGTCCTGCCAGGATCTCGATGTTTATCTTGCCTCTGCTCCCAGGGTGCCTGGGTGCTTCCCTCGCCCCCTTGCTAAACCGGCCTCAGGCCCAGTGGTGGCCACGTGAGTGTAGACGGCCCTGGCGGGGCCACCGGCTGCGAGTGCGGTGCACTGGGCCCCAGCAGCCAGGCTGGCCCCAACCATGGCTCCTGGTGTGCAGCTGTCCTGTGGTGGTGGTGGTCGAGGCAGGGGCAAAAGAGTGCCCTTCCTCTTTTGTGATCGAAGCAATGGGGGAACCGGATGTCTGGGGGACTGCGACATGGTGAATCACGCTTTCTGGGATCCAAATTGGTGAATCTGAGCCTGTGGGAAAATACAAGCACATCCTTGACTGCTAGTTAACAATGGGTCAGGACCTTTCCATTGTCGAGACAGGAGGTCCTTCCACTTTACCAACGGCTTTACATTTTGTTGCTCTGGACAGCAGTGACAAAGCATTGCAGTGGTTCCAGACGAGTCAGCATTTAGGTTATTTATTACAAAGAGAACATGTTGCAAAATTTGATGGAGAGAACTATATTTAAATTCCCCTGATTTTAATTTTTGAATTTGTACTTTTATTGTCTGATGTGCTCTTTCTACTATGGCTTGTCCCTGTAGATTATAGGGGATGCCTGTGTTATGTTTTATTTGAAATTTTATACAAAATTCTTGGAAAGACTTAGAAGTGTAAGCAGGAGCATTATCAGTTTTTAAAGCTTTTGGCAGACCCAAATATGATAAACAAGTAAAGAAATGTTGTATTACATCCTTATAAGAAGCTTTTCCATTAGCTGACCCATCTGTAAAAGCTATCTGAGCATCTGGAAAAGGGAACTGTTTGCATCTAACACGAAAAATGACTGGGTGTCTAGATAAAAAATTTAACAAGACATGTGAGGGTAAATGATGCAAAATTTGACCAAAATAATTTCCTATAGCAATCTGCCAATTTTCATCAAACTTTAAAAGAGCATCAAGCTGTTCTTTATTATACTGAATTGCAATTTCCGATGGCTTTTTACCAAATAATTCAATACTCCACTTTCTCCCTCTTAGTATCAAAGTAGCTATCAACTCTGGATAAGAAGCAACTGCTTTTTTACCTTGAGCGGGAAGATGGACCCATTTTATGGGGCCGTTTTTCCATAAAACTCCCATAGGTGTAGTAGGGGGTGCTAGGCAAAGGAATTGCCAGTTTGCTGCTAAATTAATTCTTTTTACATAGCTATCAGATAAGGCTTTTTCTCCTTTGCTTAGGGCTTCCAGAGCCTCAGCAGTTAATTGTCTTTTAGAAGTTGGATTGGGATCCCCACGCAAAATGTTAAAAAGAGGCTTTATTTCTGCATTGGTTAATTTTAAATAGAGCCTAATCCAATTAATATCACCTAAAAGTTTTTGATAACCATTTAAAGTAACAAGATGGTCTTTTCTCAATTGTAGCGGGGCATGAGTCATTGTTTCTGAATTTATAACTCTTCCTAAGTAAGTTATGGGTGGGTTAGTTTGAATTTCTCTGGGACAAGTTTTAAGCCTCTAGATGACAATGCCTGAGTTAAATCTTGGAGGATGGTTTGTAAATGAGCTCTATCTGGATGGGCTATTAAAGTATCATCCATGTAATGGATCATATTTAGACCTAATATCCTCCAAAGCAGCACTGACAAATTTTTGACAAGATGTGTATAAGAGACAGGATTCTACCTTTGCATATGTCAGGCCTCCTTCCTCATGACCTTTGCCATGGGCGGGATTCCTCACGCTGGCTCCCGGCATCTCCCTCTTTTTATTTCTTAAAACAGCCAGATGCTGTTGAGTCACAAGCTTCTGAATGCTCTGCTGAAGGATCCTGACAGTANAGGTAACACTTTTCTTTGAAACCTTAAATTTAAGGCTGTTTAAGATTTTCTGATGGCAGACTAAAGGCAAATCGCTTTTCATCCTCAGCACTTAAGGGAATGGTGAAAAAACAATCTTGCAAATCAATTACAATTATATTATATCCCTCTGGAACGGCTACTGGGGAAGGAAGCCCAGGTTGTAAAGTCCCCATGTCTTCCATGGTGGCATTAAGTGCTCTCAGATCCTAAAAAAGACATTATTTACCAGATATTTTCTTAATAACAAAAATAGGACTATTCCAGGGGCTATTGGAGGGCTCAATATGTCCCAATTCCAGTTGTTCAGAAATTAACGTTTTAGCTGCCAGTAATTTTTCTATAGGCAGAGGCCATTGTTCCACCCACACTGGATCTTGAGATTTCCATGTAATGGGGATGGCAGCAAAAACAATGACCTCCGTTATAAATTTGGATACCTCAATCCAGTACATAGCTTGCGAGGAGTAGGGCAAATAGGCTCAATTATTCCTGTTTGTTGTTTACCCAGTCCTTTTGATGGATCATAGCCCATTTGCAGCATTTGAGAAGTCACTTTATCATCAGGGCTAAAAAGTAACACTCCCAATTGAAACAGCACGTCCTTCCCCCACAGGGTAAAGGGGAGTGAAATAACTACATACGTTTGGAAATTTCCACAGGTATCTTCAAATTGCCAATCTAATATTTTTGCACTATTAGCTACTGCGGGTGCTCTTCCTAATCCCACCGACTTATTTTCAGTAGTATGAGTGGGCCAGGAGCTGGGTCAGTCTTTTCCTGAAATACAAGAAACATCTGCTCCTGTGTCTAAAAACCCTACAACAGACTTGTCACTAATGAGAATAGTTTTCATAGGGCATTTCAGAGTAATTTCTGTTACCCAAAAAACCATGTTACTAGACCCAAATCGTTTGTCTTGCCTTTCATTCTGAGTAGCTGTAAGCCCAACTGCAGTGTGGTAAGGCAAAAGTAAAGGTTGAGCTATTCTTTGTCTCTGATGTATTTGGAAAGTTTTAGTTGGGGGTGAAATAATTATCTGAATTTCTCCTATACAGTCTGAATCAATTACTCCAGTTATAATTGTGAGGCCTTGCATGGCTAAAGAGCTTCTGCCTAATATAATCCCCACCAACCCTGTCGGTAATGGACATTTAACCCCTGTAGGGATTTTAATACTGGGGTTCAGTTCAGTTCAGTTCAGTCGCTCAGTTGTATCCGACTCTTTGCGATCCCATGAATCGCAGCACGCCAGGC
>SJYA01010749.1:0-23423 GCA_006410615.1 Neotragus moschatus
ACACGGAATCAAAATACCCACTTTGCTCACACTGCATCCAGGTTCAATGAATGTAAGACTTTCACAGGGTTTGCGTCTTTAGAAAACCAGTGAGGTATAGTCTATTTTTCTGGACTCCATTTCTTCTTTAGGTTCTGCTGCCCCAAAGTCCCCCAGTGCAGTAAACAAGAGGATGTCAGATGAAGGGAAAACAAAGAACAGGCAGGAGAAATAGAGAGTAATGTATTACATTACACATGAGACACTGCGTAGAATTGTGATCTTCATGAAACATATTAAGAAAATAAAGTTGTGTGTCATTAACTGCAGAACAATTCACTAATGTCCTCCTGTATGATTAATCCTCAAATATGTCCTTAAACATCATTTAGATTCATCCTTAAAAGTCTCTGGAAGACATATTCAATCATTTGTATTACAGAGAAGAAACCAAACTTCTGAGATGTTGACTAACATCCAATTTCATACAATTAGACTATCTGACTCTTCATAGAAAATGAGGGATTCAGAATCTCAAGTCCTGAGCTATCATCTATTATCAAAAAGAAAGACATGCTGGAAGGACTCAGAGAAAATAATATCTAGATATTGACTGATATTGGTTAGATTTTTGTAAGTGGATAAACAAAAATGTGGAGAAGGCAATGGCAACCCACTCCAGTACTCTTGCCTGAAAATCCCATGGATGGAGGAGCCTGGTAGGCTGCAGTCCCTGTGGTCGCGAAGAGTTGGACACGACTGAGAGACTTCACTTTCACTTTTCACTTTTATGCACTGTAGAAGGAAATGGCAACCCACTCCAGTGTTCTTGCCTGGAGAATCCCAGGGATGGCAGAGCCTGGTGGGCTGCTGTCTATGGGGTTGCACAGAGTCAGACACAATTGAAGCGACTTAGCAGTAGCAGCAGCAGCAAACAAAAATGATTCACCTGAGGATATAAAAATTGCCTGGATTTGACTACACAAAAATCAGAGCAAATCTAGAGACAGTCTAAAAGACTTCATCTAAAGGCCATCATGGGTAGTGACTTTTCAGATGCAACCATAAAAGCACAATCCACGTGGGAAATACTCGTTACACTGGACTTTATTAAAACATCTGTGAAAGACAATACAAAGAAAATGAAAAGACAGACCAGAGACAGGAGAAAATTTTTGCAAAATATACATCTAATAAAGGGAGGCTCTCCACAATATACAAAGAACTCTTAATGACAAATAAACATTTGAAAAAATGCTCCACATCACATGCCATCACATCCACAAATTAAGACAACAATGAGATATGACTACACCACTATTAGAATATTTAAAATCCAAAACACCAACAACACCAAATGCTGGGAATGTGGAGCAACAGGAGCTCTCATTGCTGGTGGGAGTGCAAAATGGTACAGCCACTTTGGAGACAATTAGTAAATTTCTTACAAAATTAAACATGTTGTTATTTAGTTACTAAGTCGTGTTCCACCTCTGGCAACCCCTTCGATTGTAGTCCCCCAGGCTCCTCTGTCCATAGGCTTTCAAGAAAGGCAAGAAAACTGGAGTGGGTTGCCATTTCCTTCCCCAGGGATCTTCTCTATACAGGCATTGAAACTTCATCTCCTGCTTGGCAGGCGATGAGCTATCAGGGAAGCCCAAACTAAACACAACTAAACATAAATACGAGCTATCAAGGCTACACAAATTGAGAAAACCTTAAATGCATGTTAATAAGTGAAAGAAGCTAATCTGAAAACACTACATACTATATGATTCCAACTATTCTGACATTCTGGAAAAGGAAAACTATGGAGATGGTAAAAAGATCAGTGATCACAAGGGCATGGTGAGTGGAAGGGAGGGGTAAACGAGTGGAACACAGAGGACTTTTAGGGGAGGGAAATACTATATAACACCATAATGATGGATACATGCCATCATTTGTTGTTCAGTCACTCAGTCATGTCTGACTTCTTGTAGTCCCATGGACTGCAACATACCAGGCTTTCCCGTACTTCACCATCTCCCAGAGCTTGCTCGATTTCTTGTCCATTGAATCAGTGATACAAACATCTCATCCTCTGTCGTTCTCTTCTCCTCACACCCTCAATCTTTCGCAGCATTAGGGCCTTTTCCAGTGAATTGTCTTTGCATCAAGTGGCCAGAAATCTGGAGCTTCAGCTTCAGCATCAGTCCTTCCAGTGAACATTCAGGATTGATTTCCTTTAGGATGGGCTGGTTGGATCTCCTTGCAGTCCAAGGGACTCTCAAGAGTCTTCTCTAACACCACAGCTCAAAAGCATCAATTCTTCAGTGTGCAGCGTTCTCTATGGTCCAACTCTCACATTCATAAATGACTACTGGAAAAACCATAGCTTTGACTAGACAGACCTTTGTTGGCAAAGTAATGTCTCTGCTTTTGAATACGCTGCCTAGATTGGTCATAGCTTTTATTCCAAGGAGCAAGCGTCTTTTAATTTCATGGCTGAAGTCACCATCTGCAGTGATTTTGGAGCCCACAAAAACAGTCTCTCACTGTTTCCATTGTTCCCCCATCTATTTGCCATGATGTGATGGGACTGGATGCCATGATCTTAGTTTTCTGAATGTTTCATTTTAAGCCAGCTTTTTTATACTCTTCTTTCACCCTCATCAAGAGACTCTAGTTCCTCTTTGCTTTCTGCTATAAGGATGGTATCATCTGCATATATGGGGTTACTGACATTTCTCCTGGCAATCTTGATTCCAGCTTGTGCTTCATCCAGCCCAGCATTTCACATGATGTACTCTGCATATAAGTTAAATAAGCAGGGTAACAATATACAGCCCTCAATTTGGAACCAGTCCATTATTCTATCTGTGGTTCTAACTGTTGCTTCTTGACCTGCATACAGGTTTCTCAGGAGGCAGGTAAAGTGGTCTTTTATATCCATCTCTTGAATAATTTTCTGTAGTTTGTTGTGATCCACACAAAGTCTTTAGCATAGTCAATGAAGCAGAAATAGATGTTTTTCTGGAATTCTCTTGCTTTTTTTAATGATCCAATTTGATCAAATGGCAACTTGATCTCTGATTCTTCTGTCTTTTCTAAAACAAGCTTGAACATCTGGAAGCTCTTGGTTCACACACTGTTGAAGCCTAGCTTGGAGAATTTTGAACATTACTTTGCTAGCATGTGAAATGAGTGCAATTGTGAGGTCATACATGCTGTCATACAGCTCTCCAAACTCACATAGCATACACCAAGAGTGAGCTGTAATGAAAACTACAGACCTTGGGATTCTAATATACAATGTTAAGTTCATAAACTGTAACAGTTATATCACTGTGATGTAAGATGTATAACAGGGTAGGCTGAGTATGTATAGGGGCAGGAGGTATGGGGGAAATTCCTATTCCTACCCCTCCATTTGCTGTGAACTTAAATCTGCCATAAACAAAGAAGCTGAGAGAAAGAAAAAAAGAAAAAGGGAGGAAGTAAGAATGAAAGAGGGAGGCAGGAAAGAAGGAAGTAGGAAGAGAGAGGAGAAGAAAGGCCAACTGAGTCAGCCTTGTGTCTGCATTTGAATCTAACATCTATTGAATTACATATTATATTATGAAGCTAAATTTCAAAAATATTTTATTGAGCACTCATTGTGTCCTAAGTTCCTAGGTACCATTTCAGGTAATCAGGATGCCAATATGATGTATCTTCTCAGTATCTGTTGCAACAAGTACTGATTAAAATTTAGTCCCTGTTTTCCTTTCAACTTCTACTCAAGTCAAATTCAGCTTCTCAATATATTTTAAGTCCCAATACAATTGCAATGCCAGCTTCTCATAAATGTAATTTTTAAAGTGTCGTCAAGCATAAAACACATTCTAACAATATTTCAAAGTGCAAAGTTTCAATTAGAAATTAATTTACAGAGCCTAGATTAGATATTGCCTTGAGTACACACATGCCATCTCACTTTCTCTAGTTAAGCTCACTCTATCTTCATTTTAAATGAAATAATATGTCACTGAATTAGTCTTGTTCTGCCATATACACAAGTGTGTATACACCAAGTGGTTAACCCACAACAGAAACACAGAACCTTATGTTGTGGACTGTAGAGAAGGGTCCCTATTAAGATAGGACTGGTGTCCTCTCCGACAGCAGAGGATTCCACAACAGGAGAGGAGGTAAATCTTGGGAAACTGGGAGGTGGGAGGACAAGTTATACCTAGCTTGGCAGTCAGAGCACAGAGCAGATCCTTGACTGGGAAAGTAGAGAGCTGATTTTCACCACAGCTGATCTTAAAGCGCTCAAGGAGGAAGCATCACTAACCTACAAGAGAGAGGAACAGTTTTGAGACACTTTTGGAAAAGACTGATAAAAGCCCTTACACAATACATCCTCTTTATCTACCATCCTTCCCCACTCTGACAAATACATGGCACGTTCTTTAAAGAAGGCAGTCAAGTGACTTCTGTACTTGGGACCCCAGGAACAGAGTGGAATCTTACCCCATCTAAATCACAGGAGTAAGAGTTCATATGCACAGTAAGTGCTGCACACAAGTCCCAGATCACTAAAAGCTGGACCACACTGTCCACATAGGAGACTGAAGACTTTCTGGAGAAGTCACCTTGCCAAAGAAGGCCAGAGACTTGCCAGCAAAACTCTCCCAAGTGAAGTTGAGAGACAGCAACACCTCTTAGCATCCAGTGCTCAGAGAATTACATCAGGTTTTAAATTGTTCACCTCTACTCAAGAGAAGAACATTCAAGTTTTCCCAGTATATCAGCATATCCTATTTCTAGGCAAAGAACAGTAGGAAGAAACAGGAAACATTCTAGAGACGTGAAGGTAATGAAAAACTACAAGAAGAAAATTTTGAAAACTTAATAGCATAATTTTTTTTTAAAGATAACTCTTTAAGAACAAAAAAGAACCCCTGAAAACTAAAGCCATGATAAAAAAAAAAAAAACGTAAAAATTAAATTAAAAAGAAGGTTTGGAAAATAGGATTGATACAATATCTCAGAAAGCAAAAGCTAAAAGAGATGGTAAAGAAATGGGAAAATATGTTTTTAAATAAAGAAAGGACACCGTCTTTTAAATAATAGAAGTTCCAGAAAGACAAAAGGGAAAATAAATTTTGAGGAATAATTCAAAACGACGCCACAGGACTTAACACCTTGTAAAAGCAGATTGAAAGGGTCTACAAAGCACTCCAAATGGACAGGTCAATAGGCCAAAATGAAGGCATACCCTGAAGAAGCTATATAACACCTGGAACAAAGATTCCATAAGCTTCTATAGAAAGAAAAGTTTGGACTCATCAACAGCAACATGAGAGCAAAAAGCAATACCTTCAAACCTTTGAAGACAGCTGACTTCTTACTTGCAATTGTGTGCGTGTGTGTGTGTTAGTCACTCAGTCGTGTCCGACTCTTTGTGACTCCATGGGCTGTAGCCCACTGGGCTTCTCCCAACCAAAGTATCAGTCAAGGGGGTACACGTGTTTAGATGGACAAGATCTCCAAAACTACATTTATCTTGCTCCAAACCTGAAGGAGCTCCTGGAGTGTAGGTGCCATAGAGAAGGAGGAGGAATACATAGAAAATAGGGAGGACGAGACTACACAGAGGAGAGACAAGCAAAGGCGATCCTCGGTGACTACCATAGAAAGGATCGGGGGATGCATGGTAAACACAGCCTGGTGCCTCACTGAGTTGACCAGAAAGGCATGGAGAAATTTAGTGTATGCTGACCATCTTTACAGCGACAAGCTGATGAGATATGTGTGTATGCTCAGTCATGTCTGATGCTTTGTGACTCCAAAGAGTCACTCTTCATTTGCATAATTTGCATTTTGCTCATGATTAGTGGCATCGAGCATCTTTTTATGTTTCTATTGGCTATTAGTATGTCTTTCTTGGGAAAATGTTCAGAACCTCTGCCCATTTTTAAACCCAATTGTTTGAGTCTTTCTTTTTTTTTTCTTCATGTGTATTTTGGATATCGTTTATTGGCCTCGTATATGTTGTGGTTTGTCACTAAGTCGTGTCCAACTCTTGTTTCCCCACAAAGGAAATCTCCAGGCAAGATTATGAGAGTGGGTAGCCATTGTTTTTCCAGGGGATCTTCCAAACCCAGGGATCAAACCCACAACTCCTGCATTGCAGGTGGGTTCTTTATCCCTGAACCACAAGGGAAGCCAGAATATGTTGCATATTTTGGTTATTAATGCCTTACTACATATGTTATTTACAAATATCTTCTCCCATATAGTAGAAGGCCTTTTCATTTTGTTGATAGTTTCCTTCATGGTGCAAAAATTTTCAGTTTGTTGTAGTCCCGTTTCTTTATTTCTCCCTTTGTTCCTTTATCTGAGAAGATATAGCCCAAAAAAAAAAAAATTACAACTGATGTTAAAAAACGCACTGCCTATGTTTGCTTCTAGGGTCTTCATGGTTTCAGGTCTTATATTTAAGTCAGTCCATTTTGAGTTTATTTTTGTGCATGTTGTGAGAGAGTGGTCCCATCTGATCCTTTTTCATATAGCTCCAGTTTCCCCAACACAGTTTGTTGAAGAGTCTGTCCTTTCTGCAGCGTGTATTAGTGCTGCCATTGTCACAGAATAATTGTCCCCAGATGTGGGTTTATATCTGAGCTCTGTATTCTGTTCCACTGATCTGAGTCTGTTTGTGTCAGTACAAATCAGACAAATTTGATTACTGTAGCTTTGTAGTATAGTTTGACATCAGAGAGTAGGATACCTGTTTTCTGACCCCGAAGTAAGCCTTGGAGAAATGGACATGTGCCTTCAGTTCCTTGTCAGTTCCTTCTCACTTATCTGGGTGGTGCTGCTACTAAGTCGCTTCAGTCGTGTCCAACTCTGTGCGACCCCCTAGACGGCAACCCAGCAGGCTCCCCTGTCCCTGGGACTCTCCAGGCAAGAACACTGGAGTGGGTTGCCATTTCCTTTTCCAATGCAGGAAAGTGAAAAGTAAAAGTGAAGTTGCTCAGTCGTGTCTGACCCTCAGTGACCCCATGGACTGCAGCTTTCCAGCCTCCACCATCCATGGGATTTTCCAGGCAAGAATACCGAAGTGGGGTGCCACTGTCTTCTCTGATCTAGGTGCTGGGCACCATCAAATGGTTTTCCAGACTCAGTTTCATATCTTCAATTGGATTTACTCCTGGTGATAATGAAGCAATTCAATAAGTTTAGGCAGGCAAAGCTTCTTTTATGATGATGAGCACACAGTAAATCTCAATATAAAGTAGCTGCTGCCCTTCACTTCCTTCATCTACCATGTTACAAATGGTTTCCCTTTTAATCCACCCCATACTTCATGCGTCAAGACATGAGGCCAGAATCGTAGAAGCCAGTCCACTCTGCACAATGTATCCAGAAAGAGATGTCCCTAAGTGAGGGAGTAACTGAATCAGTAAACTAGGAAGATGGATATATCTTCCAGGTGCTAAGCTCTCACCTGGGGAGCAGCCCACACATTCCAGAGGGCAAGTCATCAACACAGTTGTCAGAGCCAAGCAAATAACACAGGTGCTTTCATTTTGCTAGGTACTTCTTTGGCTTGTGGTTTGGGTCTTCTTATTTGAATCTGATTCTCTGTTTGCTCACTGAGAAAATCCCTCTCAAATGCTTTTCTCATCACTCAGAATACCTGCCACATAAAATGAAGAGTGTCCTTGAATTTCTATTTCCATCAAAGTGAAAATGGAAATTACAAATGAAGTAATGGCTTGTTTTCTCTTTGCTTTTAACTATTTCAAGGCGATACTATTGTGGGACATGAAAGTACTTTTATTAATATTTTGATGTTAATACTTTATTCACATACTTATACTTTATGATGTAAATGTCTTGCTTTTAATATTATATAACTTGTGTCACATTATGTAAATGTATTTCTGAACTGTGGTGTATTCATTCATATAAATTGCTATTTAGTTTTTTATGAAAATATTTAATGTATAGTTTAATAATGGGAAATACAAGAAAGTTAAGTTGGTTTTTCATAAACATTTAAGTGGTTTGTACTTTTTCAAACTCCTTTATTGGAAAGTATAAATTTCTATGAAAATTCATCTTTTATCCCCTTAAATTTTCAAAAATTATGAGTTTAGTGTCTTTATTTGTACCCATTTGCATTTTTATACAAGCATTCCCTTGCTGTCTGGGAAGAAAAAAAGGACTATAAAAACTTTAAGCATCGAACAATGACAAAAATTCTTAATCATAAGCTACTGGAATTAATGTTTCTAGTAGGAAATCCTAGCTAACATCTGTGTGTTTTCGATATGGCAGAGTGTGACAAGCACTTACATATACACTATTAACCCCTGGTGGTTCAGTTGGTAAAGTATCTGCCTGCAATGCAAGAGATCGCCTATAAAGTGGGAGACCTGGGTTCTATTCCTGAGTCAGAAGATCCCCCGGAGAAGGAAATGGCAGCCCAATCCAGTATTCCTGCCAGAAAAATCCCATGGGAAAGGAGCCTGGAGGGCTACAGTCCATGGGGTCGCAAGAGTCAGATATGACTTAGCACTAAACCACCACCATACACTATTAAGTTTGTGTATTTGTTAAGTTTGTGTATTTATTAAGTCTGTGGTCTGAGTAGCAACACTCTTGTACGCTCAATGTCATTTATGTAATAAGGAAACAGCACTGCATATAAAATAATTAGCCTAATCATTCGTTGGTATTCAAGTAACTCAACATATAGAATATGATTTCAACACTTTTACAATACAACATCTTGTTCAGTATATCAACTAACATATTTTCAATATCCATAGAAAACCAAGTGGAAATTATTGTAATAACAAAATAACATGTAAATGATCCTATATCTTGATTTTTTTTGTCGCAACTTAGTTGCTTTTAAACTGTACTTGGCAAATAATATCATTATTATCCTTGTATAGCCAAAACATTAAGGCACAGATAATCTGTGTTACCCGCCCGAGACTGACCAGCTTCTTAGCAGCAAAGCATGTGACCACAAGTGCGGCATTAACAGAAACTGGGGAAAAGCAACCTAGAAGGGTGGGAAAAGGTGGGAGGGAGGTTCAAAAGGGAGGGGACATATGTACCTCTGTGGCTAATTCTTGTTGGTGCATGGCAGAAATCAAGCCAACATTGTAAAGGAATTATCCTTCAATTAAAAATGAATAAAACTTAAAAAATCTATTTGGCTTCTGTCTTCCCTGCCCAGGAGATGACTTTCACACTAGAAATGAAAGACAACTGTGGGAAAAAGGAATTCTCAGCTGAGACAAGGGGAAGTTCGAGGGAACATCTTTCTTGAGATGTGTCTCTGCCTTAAGGCCCTGTAGGTGACCTCATCTTTCTAGACAAGGAGAACACTTGTGGTCCAGATGGTCGGGGTGAGGTCAGACATGTTTGAGGACAACTAGAGCTGGAAAACGGGAGAAATGAAGGAGACACGCACATTGATTAAACAGATTGCAGGAAGCATGGCTTATTTGACTCTGGAGAATAAAGTGGTGAAAGTGGTGACCACCAGCAGCCAGGAATCAGGCAATAGAGTGGATTCATCCTCCTTTCCCTGGGGTTTCCTCTTGGCAACTAAGTCACGGGGGTGAAAGTGAAAGTGAAAGTCACTCAGTTGTGTCCAACTCTTTGCTACCCCCATGGACTATACAGTCCAGGGAATTCTCCAGGCTAGAATACTGGAGTGCGTAGCCGTTTCCTTCTCCGGGGGATCTTCCCAACCCAGGGATCGAGCCCAGGTCTCCAACATTGCGGGTGGATTCTTTACCTACTGAGCTACCAGGGAAGTCCACGAATACTGGAGTGGGTAGCCTATCCCTTCTCCAGCAGATCTTCCTGACCCAGGAATCGAACCGAGGTCGCCTGCATTGCAGGTGGGTTCTTTACCAGCTGAGCTAGCAGGGAAACCCCGTTGTGGGGTTGCCCTTCATCAGCCACATACCCTGTGCCAGGCTCTGTGCTGAATGTTGTGTGCTAAGGCCACTGCTTAAACCTGGTTGGCATTTAGACTAATGCTTGATTCCATCACTTCTTGTATGTCTCTTAACGGCNTCTCAGAAAGCAAAAGCTAAAAGAGATGGTAAAGAAATGGGAAAATATGTTTTTAAATAAAGAAAGGACACCGTCTTTTAAATAATAGAAGTTCCAGAAAGACAAAAGGGAAAATAAATTTTGAGGAATAATTCAAAACGACGCCACAGGACTTAACACCTTGTAAAAGCAGATTGAAAGGGTCTACAAAGCACTCCAAATGGACAGGTCAATAGGCCAAAATGAAGGCATACCCTGAAGAAGCTATATAACACCTGGAACAAAGATTCCATAAGCTTCTATAGAAAGAAAAGTTTGGACTCATCAACAGCAACATGAGAGCAAAAAGCAATACCTTCAAACCTTTGAAGACAGCTGACTTCTTACTTGCAATTGTGTGCGTGTGTGTGTGTTAGTCACTCAGTCGTGTCCGACTCTTTGTGACTCCATGGGCTGTAGCCCACTGGGCTTCTCCCAACCAAAGTATCAGTCAAGGGGGTACACGTGTTTAGATGGACAAGATCTCCAAAACTACATTTATCTTGCTCCAAACCTGAAGGAGCTCCTGGAGTGTAGGTGCCATAGAGAAGGAGGAGGAATACATAGAAAATAGGGAGGACGAGACTACACAGAGGAGAGACAAGCAAAGGCGATCCTCGGTGACTACCATAGAAAGGATCGGGGGATGCATGGTAAACACAGCCTGGTGCCTCACTGAGTTGACCAGAAAGGCATGGAGAAATTTAGTGTATGCTGACCATCTTTACAGCGACAAGCTGATGAGATATGTGTGTATGCTCAGTCATGTCTGATGCTTTGTGACTCCAAAGAGTCACTCTTCATTTGCATAATTTGCATTTTGCTCATGATTAGTGGCATCGAGCATCTTTTTATGTTTCTATTGGCTATTAGTATGTCTTTCTTGGGAAAATGTTCAGAACCTCTGCCCATTTTTAAACCCAATTGTTTGAGTCTTTCTTTTTTTTTTCTTCATGTGTATTTTGGATATCGTTTATTGGCCTCGTATATGTTGTGGTTTGTCACTAAGTCGTGTCCAACTCTTGTTTCCCCACAAAGGAAATCTCCAGGCAAGATTATGAGAGTGGGTAGCCATTGTTTTTCCAGGGGATCTTCCAAACCCAGGGATCAAACCCACAACTCCTGCATTGCAGGTGGGTTCTTTATCCCTGAACCACAAGGGAAGCCAGAATATGTTGCATATTTTGGTTATTAATGCCTTACTACATATGTTATTTACAAATATCTTCTCCCATATAGTAGAAGGCCTTTTTATTTTGTTGATAGTTTCCTTCATGGTGCAAAAATTTTCAGTTTGTTGTAGTCCCGTTTCTTTATTTCTCCCTTTGTTCCTTTATCTGAGAAGATATAGCCCAAAAAAAAAAAAATTACAACTGATGTTAAAAAACGCACTGCCTATGTTTGCTTCTAGGGTCTTCATGGTTTCAGGTCTTATATTTAAGTCAGTCCATTTTGAGTTTATTTTTGTGCATGTTGTGAGAGAGTGGTCCCATCTGATCCTTTTTCATATAGCTCCAGTTTCCCCAACACAGTTTGTTGAAGAGTCTGTCCTTTCTGCAGCGTGTATTAGTGCTGCCATTGTCACAGAATAATTGTCCCCAGATGTGGGTTTATATCTGAGCTCTGTATTCTGTTCCACTGATCTGAGTCTGTTTGTGTCAGTACAAATCAGACAAATTTGATTACTGTAGCTTTGTAGTATAGTTTGACATCAGAGAGTAGGATACCTGTTTTCTGACCCCGAAGTAAGCCTTGGAGAAATGGACATGTGCCTTCAGTTCCTTGTCAGTTCCTTCTCACTTATCTGGGTGGTGCTGCTACTAAGTCGCTTCAGTCGTGTCCAACTCTGTGCGACCCCCTAGACGGCAACCCAGCAGGCTCCCCTGTCCCTGGGACTCTCTAGGCAAGAACACTGGAGTGGGTTGCCATTTCCTTTTCCAATGCAGGAAAGTGAAAAGTAAAAGTGAAGTTGCTCAGTCGTGTCTGACCCTCAGTGACCCCATGGACTGCAGCTTTCCAGCCTCCACCATCCATGGGATTTTCCAGGCAAGAATACCGAAGTGGGGTGCCACTGTCTTCTCTGATCTAGGTGCTGGGCACCATCAAATGGTTTTCCAGACTCAGTTTCATATCTTCAATTGGATTTACTCCTGGTGATAATGAAGCAATTCAATAAGTTTAGGCAGGCAAAGCTTCTTTTATGATGATGAGCACACAGTAAATCTCAATATAAAGTAGCTGCTGCCCTTCACTTCCTTCATCTACCATGTTACAAATGGTTTCCCTTTTAATCCACCCCATACTTCATGCGTCAAGACATGAGGCCAGAATCGTAGAAGCCAGTCCACTCTGCACAATGTATCCAGAAAGAGATGTCCCTAAGTGAGGGAGTAACTGAATCAGTAAACTAGGAAGATGGATATATCTTCCAGGTGCTAAGCTCTCACCTGGGGAGCAGCCCACACATTCCAGAGGGCAAGTCATCAACACAGTTGTCAGAGCCAAGCAAATAACACAGGTGCTTTCATTTTGCTAGGTACTTCTTTGGCTTGTGGTTTGGGTCTTCTTATTTGAATCTGATTCTCTGTTTGCTCACTGAGAAAATCCCTCTCAAATGCTTTTCTCATCACTCAGAATACCTGCCACATAAAATGAAGAGTGTCCTTGAATTTCTATTTCCATCAAAGTGAAAATGGAAATTACAAATGAAGTAATGGCTTGTTTTCTCTTTGCTTTTAACTATTTCAAGGCGATACTATTGTGGGACATGAAAGTACTTTTATTAATATTTTGATGTTAATACTTTATTCACATACTTATACTTTATGATGTAAATGTCTTGCTTTAATATTATATAACTTGTGTCACATTATGTAAATGTATTTCTGAACTGTGGTGTATTCATATAAATTGCTATTTAGTTTTTTATGAAAATATTTAATGTATAGTTTAATAATGGGAAATACAAGAAAGTTAAGTTGGTTTTTCATAAACATTTAAGTGGTTTGTACTTTTTCAAACTCCTTTATTGGAAAGTATAAATTTCTATGAAAATTCATCTTTTATCCCCTTAAATTTTCAAAAATTATGAGTTTAGTGTCTTTATTTGTACCCATTTGCATTTTTATACAAGCATTCCCTTGCTGTCTGGGAAGAAAAAAAGGACTATAAAAACTTTAAGCATCGAACAATGACAAAAATTCTTAATCATAAGCTACTGGAATTAATGTTTCTAGTAGGAAATCCTAGCTAACATCTGTGTGTTTTCGATATGGCAGAGTGTGACAAGCACTTACATATACACTATTAACCCCTGGTGGTTCAGTTGGTAAAGTATCTGCCTGCAATGCAAGAGATCGCCTATAAAGTGGGAGACCTGGGTTCTATTCCTGAGTCAGAAGATCCCCCGGAGAAGGAAATGGCAGCCCAATCCAGTATTCCTGCCAGAAAAATCCCATGGGAAAGGAGCCTGGAGGGCTACAGTCCATGGGGTCGCAAGAGTCAGATATGACTTAGCACTAAACCACCACCATACACTATTAAGTTTGTGTATTTGTTAAGTTTGTGTATTTATTAAGTCTGTGGTCTGAGTAGCAACACTCTTGTACGCTCAATGTCATTTATGTAATAAGGAAACAGCACTGCATATAAAATAATTAGCCTAATCATTCGTTGGTATTCAAGTAACTCAACATATAGAATATGATTTCAACACTTTTACAATACAACATCTTGTTCAGTATATCAACTAACATATTTTCAATATCCATAGAAAACCAAGTGGAAATTATTGTAATAACAAAATAACATGTAAATGATCCTATATCTTGATTTTTTTTGTCGCAACTTAGTTGCTTTTAAACTGTACTTGGCAAATAATATCATTATTATCCTTGTATAGCCAAAACATTAAGGCACAGATAATCTGTGTTACCCGCCCGAGACTGACCAGCTTCTTAGCAGCAAAGCATGTGACCACAAGTGCGGCATTAACAGAAACTGGGGAAAAGCAACCTAGAAGGGTGGGAAAAGGTGGGAGGGAGGTTCAAAAGGGAGGGGACATATGTACCTCTGTGGCTAATTCTTGTTGGTGCATGGCAGAAATCAAGCCAACATTGTAAAGGAATTATCCTTCAATTAAAAATGAATAAAACTTAAAAAATCTATTTGGCTTCTGTCTTCCCTGCCCAGGAGATGACTTTCACACTAGAAATGAAAGACAACTGTGGGAAAAAGGAATTCTCAGCTGAGACAAGGGGAAGTTCGAGGGAACATCTTTCTTGAGATGTGTCTCTGCCTTAAGGCCCTGTAGGTGACCTCATCTTTCCAGACAAGGAGAACACTTGTGGTCCAGATGGTCGGGGTGAGGTCAGACATGTTTGAGGACAACTAGAGCTGGAAAACGGGAGAAATGAAGGAGACACGCACATTGATTAAACAGATTGCAGGAAGCATGGCTTATTTGACTCTGGAGAATAAAGTGGTGAAAGTGGTGACCACCAGCAGCCAGGAATCAGGCAATAGAGTGGATTCATCCTCCTTTCCCTGGGGTTTCCTCTTGGCAACTAAGTCACGGGGGTGAAAGTGAAAGTGAAAGTCACTCAGTTGTGTCCAACTCTTTGCTACCCCCATGGACTATACAGTCCAGGGAATTCTCCAGGCTAGAATACTGGAGTGCGTAGCCGTTTCCTTCTCCGGGGGATCTTCCCAACCCAGGGATCGAGCCCAGGTCTCCAACATTGCGGGTGGATTCTTTACCTACTGAGCTACCAGGGAAGTCCACGAATACTGGAGTGGGTAGCCTATCCCTTCTCCAGCAGATCTTCCTGACCCAGGAATCGAACCGAGGTCGCCTGCATTGCAGGTGGGTTCTTTACCAGCTGAGCTAGCAGGGAAACCCCGTTGTGGGGTTGCCCTTCATCAGCCACATACCCTGTGCCAGGCTCTGTGCTGAATGTTGTGTGCTAAGGCCACTGCTTAAACCTGGTTGGCATTTAGACTAATGCTTGATTCCATCACTTCTTGTATGTCTCTTAACGGCTCCCAGTTAGGAAGTTAGCACCACATTTTACTGGCGTTCTCATGTTAACTTTATGAACCCAGTGCTGTAGGAAGTGATGTCAGCATTTTATAGATGGAGAAAAGTGAGTCTCAGCAAATACCTCTCCCTGCTAGAGTAGGAATGGGGGCTGGAGGAGGCTTTCCTCTGACTACAGAGCCTGTGAGCCACCTGTGTGGTGGGAGTTCCAGGTAGATGGAGGAAAGTGCTAGAGCTCATGTCACTGCATTTGAGCATGAGGTTGGCAATGTGTTTTAGTTTCGTGATTTCTTTTTGAAGGCAAGAAGAAATGTGAGCTGAGTGAGAGCATAGAGAGGAGGATTTATGAGCTGGAAACTGTAATCTGAGGCCCCTGAATGACGCAGCCAGTGTTAATCACCATTCACATCTCCAGAGAAGTGGTTCTCAAACTTACCTAGAAGGACAGTGTCATGGGCATCAATCCTTGCTCAGTAGGTCTGGAGTGGACCTGAGAGTCTGCATGTCTCAGAAGCAGACATGGATGCTGTTGGTCCATCCACACCTTGAGAGTCACTGCCCTGCAGGACACGTATGTGGTTTGCCATATTCAAATCCATGATGAAAGGTTTGTTTATAGACACATACAGCTGACATTTTGAATAACCATAATTTAGGTACACATATTCTTCCCAGTGGGCTTCCCCAGTAGCTCAATGGGTAAGAAATATACCTGCAATGCTGGAGAACCTGGAGATACAGGTTTGATCCCTGGATTGGGAAGATCACCTGCAGAAGAAACTGGCAACCCATTCCAGTATTCTGGCCTGGGAAATCCCATGGACAGAGGAGCCTGGGAGGGCTACAGTCCAAAGAGTAACAAAGAGTCAGACACAACTGAACAACTAAGCATGAATTCTTCCCAATAAACACAATATAATCCAATAATAAGTTAAATAAGTTTATACAAACAGGAGTCCTGATCTTGTGTGTGTGTGTGTGTGTGTGTGTGTGTACATATACTAATTGCCATTCTGTTTTGTTCTTGTCATTATTCACAAATTCTCTGCTACAAAATGGTGCTCAGACACAAAAAATAACAATCATTTTGTAGCTGTTTTTAGATGATTGTCAAAAAGAGATAATGCAATACTTAGGCGAAGTGAAATGTCCAGAGTAGAAAAGAAAACTCGAAAGTATCCTTTGGGAACAAGCTGACCACTTTGTAGACAACACTAAATTAACTGTATCTGTGTATATCTGTGTAAGGAGAAGAGAGGAAAATACAAAATTCCAGAGTCAGATTTACTATGCTTCAGCACATAAGAGGGCAAGATGGGCAGAAAGAAAGACAAGAGTTACTGAAGAATTCAAATTCAGGTTTACAATACACAGAGACTTGGGAGAAAAAGAGAGCTAAACCCTGTTGCTGCTACTGCTGCTAAGTCGCTTCAGTTGTGTCCGACTCTGTGCGACCCCATAGACGGAAGCTCACCAGGCTCCCTCGTCCCTGGGATTCTCTAGGCAAGAACACTGGAGCAGGTTGCCATTGCCTTCTCCAATGCATGAAAGTGAAAAGTGAAAGGGAAGTCGCTCAGTCATGTCCGACTCTTAGCGACCCCATGGACTACAGCCCACCAGGATCCTCCATCCATGGGATTTTCCAGGCAAGAGTACTGGAGTGGGGTGCCATTGCCTTGTCCAAAAACCCATCTGAATCCCAAGTGCCAAAGAATAACAAGGAGAGATAAGAAAGCCTTCCTCAATGATCAATGCAAAGAAATAGAGGAAAACAATGCAATGGAAACACTAGAGATCTCCTCAAGAAAATTGGAGATACAAAGGAAATATTTCATGCAAAGATACTACAATAAAAGACAGAAACGGTATGGACCCAACAGAAGCAGAAGAGATTAAGAAGAGATGGCAAGAATACACAGAACTGTACAGAAAAGATATTTATGACCCAGATAACCACAATGGTGTGATCACTCACCTAGACCCAGACATCCTAGAATGTGAAATCAAGTGGGCCTTAGGAAGCATCACTACGAACAAAGCTAGTGGAGGTGATGGAATTCCAGTTGAGCTATTTCAAATCTTAAAAGATGATGCTGTGAAAGTGCTGCACTCAATATGCCAGCAAATTGAGGACTGGAAAAGGTCAGTTTTTATTCCAATCCCAAAGAAAGGCAATACCAAAGAATGCTCAAACTACCATACAATTGTACTCATCTCACACTCTAGCAAAATAGTACTCAAAATTCTCCAAGACAGGCTTCAACAATACGTGAACCGTGAACTTCCAGATATTCAAGCTGGATTTAGAAAAAGCAGAGGAATTGCCTTTTTCATATTTCCAGCATCCATTGGATCATCAAAAAATCGAGAGAGTTCCAGAAAAACGTATATTTCTTCTTCATTGACTATACCAAAGCCTTTGACTGTGTGGATCATAAAAATCTGGAAAATTCTGAAAGATATGTGTAATAGCAGGCCACCTGATCTGCATCCTGAGAAATCTGTATGCAGGTCAGGAAGCAACAGTTAGAATGGGACATGAAAATAACAGATTGGTTCCAAATCGGGAAAGGAGTACATTAAGGCTGTATATTGTCACCCTGCTTATTTAACTTATAGGCAGAGTACATCATGCTAAATGCCAGGCTGGATGAAGCACAAGCTGGAATCAAGATTGCCAGGAGAAATATCAATAACCTCAGATATGCAGATGACACCACCCTTATGGCAGAAAGTGAAGAGGAACTAAAAAGCCTCTTGATGAAAGTGAAAGAGGAGAGTGAAAAGTTGGCTTAAAACTCAACATTCAGAAAACTAAGATTATGATATCTGGTCCCATCACTTCATGGCAAATAGATGAGAAAACAATGGAAACAGTGAAAGACTTTATTTTGAGGGGGCTCCAAAATCATTGCAGAGGGTGACTGCAGCCATGAAACTAGAAGATGCTTGCTCCTTGGAAGAAAAGCTAGACCAACCTAGCCAGCATATTAAAAAGGAGAGACATTACTTTGCCAACAAAGGTCCATCTAGTCAGAGCTATGGTATTTCCAGTAGTCATGTATGGATGTGAGAGCTGGACTATAAAGCTGAGCACCAAATAATTGATGCTTTTGGACTGTGATATTAGAGAAGACTCTTGAGAGTCCCTTGGACTGCAAGGAGATCAAACTAGTCAAGCTTAAAGGAAATCAGTCCTGAATATTCATTGGCAGGACTGAAGCTGAAACTCCAAAATTCTGCCCACCTGAAGGGAAGAACTGATTCATTGGAAATGACCCTGATGCTGGGAAAGATTGAATGTGGGAGGAGAAGGAGATGACAGAGGATGAGATGGTTGGATGACATCACTGAGTCAACAGACATGAGTAACCTCTGGGAGTTGGTGATGGACAGGAAAGCCTGGTGTGCTGCAGTCCATGGGGTCACAGAGTCGGACATGACTGAGCAACTGAACTGAACTGAGTTTGGATTTTTAATATACTGAGGCAGACAAAATGGAATCAATAATAGCAGAAATACTAAGCACACAACTTGCTGTTCGTCAGGTAGATTTGTCTCCAGAAAGTAAAGAGCACACCTGTCCTCCCTGATAGGAAGAGTTTCCCAAAACCTGAGAGACCCTTCCCTAAGATCCCCAGCAGACACTGGGCCAGAGCAGCTGCTCGGGGCCAGGGAGCAAAGACCCAGCGTCACAGGAGTGGGATGAGGGGTGCTGGAGATGGGAGGCATTTCTCTGTAACCACAGAGCGTGGCGTGGTCTCTTCTCACGGAGGCTTCCAGAAGGCACCCTGTGCTTCGGGAAACCTCAGAGCCTGCATGCCATCCGGGGCAACAGTACCAGGCAGAGATAGGCTCCTACCTTATGGGAAGTGACTTCTTAGGAACCACTGAGGCAATTTTTGAAGTTCTTTCCTTTCTGTGCTTAGGTTGATGTTTGTTTATATTTTTTGGGGGGGGTTTCCTTTTTGATTTTGATTTCTTGATTTTCCCACGTTCCAACCACTGTTGGGTCCTTAGTGAGCAGGACTCCTTCTTTTGTGGTGTTTGCATTCTGGTGGCAGGACCACCACAGACCATGGACAAGGCGAGTCTCCACGTCCATGTCAGGGGAGTTCCAGGCACCTCTGAAGATAGCAGGAGTGTTCATGGCAGGCATTACAAGGGGGAACAGGATAGAAGGAAAAACATAAAAGCTGCCTGGAGGAAAAACTGCACTACTTAAGACGTACTAACACTGCTACTATAAATATCAGCTCACTGTTGAGTGCTCAGTTTGGTTTGTGGTGTGTTGATAGATGGATGCTGCGTCCATCTTCATGAGTGAGCTTGGCCTGGAGGTCTCCTTTCTGGTTTGGTTTTGGTACAGAACATGTGCTGACCTCATCAAATGTGTTGAGGTGAGTTTCTAGTTTCTGGTTTTCTGTTCTTAGAAGGGTCTGTAGTAACCTGCTGATTTCTAACTCGTGTTTGGTACAGGCCACCAAGGTGCGCGCACGCTTAGTCTCAGTTGTCGACTCATTGCAACCCTACAGGCTGTAGCCTGCCAGACTCCTCTGTGCGTGGGGTTTCCCAGGCAAGAATACCGGAATGGGTTGCCATTTCCTCCTCCAGGGTGTCTCCCTGACCCAGGGATTGAAGCTGCATCACCTGTGTCTCCTCCATTGCAGGCAGGTTCTTTACCCACTGAGTCATCAGGGAAGCCCTTCCACCAGGGTAGCCTTGCACTAATACACCACACCATGTCCTACCTGTGATGCACAGCACTGCACTTACCGTAGTGTACCTCACTGTGCTGTATGTACCACACCACACAGAGCACCAAGCCACACCCGGCACACACCACTTTGCACCCTACGATACTGCACCACAGCACATCACACCAACATAGCATTCATTTAGGCTAAAAAACAAGCTGGTAAGTTAAAAGTAGGAATGAACTTCTTTAATTTCATACAGGATATGGACCAAAAATCTATAGTTATTAGAGTAATTATACTGATGGAATGTTGAAAGCTTTTCCTTTGAGATTAAGAGTGAAACACAGATTCTCACCATCACACTTATATTCAATATTATGTTTCACGTACTAGCCATGGAAGCTAGAAAGGTAATCATGCAATGTTCATGAAAACTGGGAGTAATTCAGCGTATCTATCATTATTCATGAATGCATGATGATTTTGAAATTAATATGGGGTATAAGCAAGGTTGCAGGATATAAGTTCAATATAAAAGTTCAACTTGTATTTCTGAACAAAAAATAAATGTAAAATAGGGGCTTCTCTGGAAAATCTCATGGACAGAGGAGCCTGGTAGGCTGCAGTCCATGAGGTCACTAAGAGTTGGACACGACCAAGTGACTTCCCTTTCAGTTTTCACTTTCATGCATTGGAGAAGGAAATGGCAACCCACTCCAGTGTTCTTGCCTGGAGAATCCCAGGGACAGGGGAGCCTGGTGGGCTGCTGTCTATGGGGTCGCACAGAGTCGGACATGACTGAAGCAACTTAGCAGCAGCAGCAGGAGTTTCTCAGGTGGTGCAGTGGTAAAGAATCTGACTGCAGGCGACACCAGAGCCCCAGATCCAATTCCTGGTTTGTGAAGATCCCCTGGAGGAGGAAATGGCAAAACACTTCAGGATGCTTGCCTGGAAAATTCCAAGGACAGAGGAGCCTGGAAGGTTATACATGGAGATGTGAAGAGTTGAACACAACTGAGCACACACAACACAAATATAAAATTGGCCTTTATAAAAACATAAAAATATAGAATAATAAATATAAACAAAATATGAGTTCAATATTCAATTTTTACCAAACTAATTTATAAAATTAAAAGAAATTTTAAAAAATTATGAGTAAATTTCTATTTGTGAAAATAGACAGACTGATTCTGAGGTTTATATGGAGATTCAAAAGATCAAGAGAAGCCTAGACAATCTTAATACAAAAAAGAACAAGGTAAGGGAACTAACTTTTCCAAATATCAAGACATTTACAAAGGTAAAATAAAGACAAAAAAGAAGAACAGAGAACTTGACTCTAGGTATACCACACAAAAAATGAATTTTGGGTCCTTTAAAATCGCATTAAGCTTAGAAAAGATAACACGAATGTATACAAGATCTTGGGTAGATTTCACAAACAGAAGAAAACAAAGTACTAGTAGCAAAATAAAATATTTATAAATTAGACTCCATTGAAAAAAATTCCTTGTCAAAAGGCATCACTAAGTGGATGAAAATTTAAGCCAATAAGAGTGAGAACTTACTTGCAGTAAGTAAAACCAATCACTGCCAAATTATTATGCTATCTGACTTTCCCCAAGAATAAGAACTATAGGTAGCCATTAACCAGTTAGAAAACTTTTGTGGCTTTGAGTTAGACAAACATGTCTAACACAGGTCACAATAAAACAACATAATTAAAAACTGAGAGAAACTTTTATCAAAATTAAAACGCTTTCACTTTTAAAGCTACTATTAAAGAAGATAAACCACAGACAAAGTATTTATAAATTATAAAAATGATAAAAATTAACTTTAACAACTTCATAATAATGCCAATAAGATGTAAGCAAAGATTTGAGCAAACACTTCACAAAACAAATTGTGAATGCCCAGCAAGCACCTGAAGAAGCACAACATTGTGAGTCATCAAGAATTCAAACTAAACCACAGTGAGATTCCTCTGCACACTACTAGTACGTCTACATTTTAAAAGGCTGTCTATATTGTTGCTGACAATAAGAACTCTCATTTCGTCACTAACGAGTCTGGCCACTTTGGAAACATTGACAGTTAAAAATTAATAATTAAATTCTTAACATGTGGCCAGGCAATTCCACTCCTAAATACTCCAGAGAAATAAAAACATCAAAACAAGGATAATTTATCTTTTGTTTCTAATTTGTGTATATTTTGTAGATAATTTGACTCTGACAAATTATAAGCAGTTCAAACTTAAATATTCATGCCCAAATGTATCTCCAGACAGGCTAATTTTTTAAGAGGTTGCCAACCTTACCATATATTTTTATATCTATTTAATCTTGAAATATAATATACAAGATAGTATGTAGCATATACATATATATAAATTTAAAAATAATAAATATTAATGTGCCAACAATGAAAAGAGAAATAAAAACATACATAGCATCATACTTGATTGGTAAGAGACAAAGACTAGAAACTCTCAAGTGTCCAATATGAGATAAACACATTTTGATATGCATAAAAATGTTGGGTACTGCTTTCAAATGCAGTTTCAATACCATATATATACTCTACATCTGAGTACTCAGTTCAGTTCAGTTCAGTCGCTCAGTCGTGTCCGACTCTTTGCGGCCCCATGAATCGCAGCACGCCAGGCCTCCCTGTCCATCACCATCTCCCGGAGTTCACTCAGACTCACGCCCATTGAGTCCGTGATGCCATCCAGCCATCTCATCCTCGGTCATCCTCTTCTCCTCTTGCCCCCAATCCCTCGCAGCATCAGAGTCTTTCCCAATGAGTCAACTCTTTGCGTGAGGTGGCCAAAGTACTGGAGTTTCAGCTTTAGCATTATTCCTTCCAAAGAAATCCCAGGGCCGATCTCCTTCAAACTAGCTACTGACATCATAACATGAATGAATCTCATATCTCTGCCGTTAGAAAGAAGCCACACATAAAAGAATGCACACATTTTATTCTTCTTGTGTGATATTTAGAAAAGGCAGTCTATTCTGTTAGCCAGAGATGTGTATTGATTGGGAAGAGGCATAAGGGAATTTTTGGAGTGATGGAAANAACTAGCTACTGACATCATAACATGAATGAATCTCATATCTCTGCCGTTAGAAAGAAGCCACACATAAAAGAATGCACACATTTTATTCTTCTTGTGTGATATTTAGAAAAGGCAGTCTATTCTGTTAGCCAGAGATGTGTATTGATTGGGAAGAGGCATAAGGGAATTTTTGGAGTGATGGAAATATCCCACATCTTGACAGCAATGATGATTCTTGCCATATATTTCTTAACACTCATCGAACTGTATGTACACTGAAAACAGATTTTGTTACATGCTATGTAATTACACCTTAATAAAGTTGCTTAAGAAAATCAAGACATTTACGAATAATAGACTTGAAAAGAATGAAGTTAAACAAAGACAGTGAATATAAGAGTCATTGACTTTCCTGTATGGCTCTCATTTTGCAGACCACTGTCCAACATCATGGAGAAGGCAGTGGCACCCAACTCCAGTGCTCCTGCCTGGAAAATCCCATGGACGGAGGAGCCTGGTGGGCTGCAGTCCATGGGGTCGC
>SJYA01010750.1:0-13360 GCA_006410615.1 Neotragus moschatus
GCGTACAGATTTCTCAAGAGGCAGGTCAGGTGGTCTGGTATTCCCATCTCTCTCAGAATTTTCCACAGTCTTGTGGTCCACACAATCGAAGGCTTTGGCATAGTTAATAAATAGAAGTAGATGATGATTTTCTAGAACTCTCTTGCTTTTTCGATGATCCAATGGATATTGGTAATTTGGTTTCTGCTTTCTCTACCTTTTCTAAATCAGGTTAAATATCTGGAATTTCATGGTTTATGTACTACTGAAGCCTGGTTGGAGAATTTTGGGCATTACTTTACTAACGTGTGAGATGAGTACAATTGTGCAGTAGTTTGAGCATTCTTTGACATTGCCTTTCTTTGGGATTGGAATGAAAACTGACCTTTTCCAGTCCTGTGGCCACTGCTGAGTTTTCCAAATTTGCTGGGATATTGAGTACAGCCCTTTCACAGCATCATCTTTTAGGATTTGAATAGCTCAACTGGAATTCCATCTAGCTTTGTTCATAGTGATGCTTCCTAAGGCCCTCTTGACTTTGCATTCCAGAATGTCTGGCTCTACATTGGTGATCACAATGTCGTGATTATCTGGGTCATGAAGCTCTTTTTTTGTACAATTCTCGTGTGTATTCTTGCCGCCTCTTCTTAATATCTTCTGCTTCTGTTAGGTTCATACCATTTCTGTCCTTTATGGTGCCCATCTTTGCATTTCTTTTTCTTGAGAGTTGATTAGGGGGTCAATAATTCTATCTCTGCTCTTCCACAACATTTATTTACTTGTTTTTAGTGGTGCAGGGTCTTCGTTGCTGTGAGCAGGTTTTCTCTAGCTGCGGTGCTCGGGCTTCAGTAGTTGTGCACACAGGCTTCGTAATTGCAGCTGTGGGCTTGGTAGTTGTGCTTTGTGGGCTCTAGAGTGTGGGATTAGTAGTTGTGGTGTGTGGGGTTAGTTGCTGCATAGCATGAGGGGTCTTCCCAGGCCAGAGATCAAAACCGTGTCCCCTGCATTGGCAGGTATATTCTTAACCCCTGGACCACCAGGGAAATCCCCACGAAACAATAGCTAATAAAAGGTTAGCATGTTTCCATGGAAAGGTTGTGGAGAGCAAACTGGTTTCAAGCCCTTGCCACTCGATAGCTTTTCTGTGGTCTAGGATAAGTTACTTAACAAAACAGGGATCTATTTCTTTTAAATATCTTTAAAGAAGGTTAATGGGCTTCACTGGTGGCTCAGATGGTAAAGAATCTGCCTGCAATGCAAGAGACCTGGGTTCAGTCCCTGTGCTGGGTAGATCCCCTGGAGAAAGGAGTTGCAACCCACTGCAGTATTCTTTTCTGGAGGATTCCATGGACAGAGGAGCATGGTGGGCTACAGTACATGGGGTCACAAAGAGTCGGATATGACTTTCACTTTCAAAGAGGATTGAGAAATAATGTCCTTTGCCTTTTTGTTCTGTAGGACTACTGTAACCAAACTCTCGGGTTTATGAATTGTCAAGTGCTACAAAAGAAGTTATCTTTAACAGTGTAAGGTAATACACATGGTGATGCTAATAATAATTATATATTGATGATGCTATAATAACAATCATAGTAATAATGATTTAAAATAGTTAAAAAAAAATAGTAATAGCTTTGCATCAGATGGCCACAAAGATTGAACTTCCCTTTGTTGGCAGTATTTCAAATATTTGTTGATTAAGTTATTTTGGTAGGTTTTCAGCTTATGCCTTTCTTGGCTCAAACAAGCAATTAAACTCTCCTCAGGAAATTGTGAGAGGTTACCCTTGGTTGTGCAGGCTATGCTCCTGCGTTTTGGCTTCAGTTCACAATTCTTGGCCAGATTAACATCTGAATCATTTGAGACCTATTCATAAAGAATGGGATTATGTACGTAACTTGTAGTACTTAGCTATTAAGAAACTTGAGTTTCACAGTGTAGCCAGGAGGAAGAGAATATACTTCTATACTTTGTACTCTGACTCACAGGCTGAAATGTGGCCACAGGAGCCTGTGTTTATATGTAAGTGAGCATCCCATTTGGGCCAGAACTTGCCAATTTAACGGAGGATGCCTCCAATTTAGCATTTGAGATTTGTAAAGGATCCCTAGGGCCTTCTAGGGAAATTTTTGTATAAATGAAAGATAATAGCAACATTTAAATCATTTGCATATCTTCTCTTTTAAGTAAAATGCCTTATGGAAACTAATAAAGCCATATAATTCTTTCTAAAAATAAAATTCAAATACTCTTAGAGGGAATTCTTCAGAGCTAGAAAACACTTACTTTGTATTTTTGTATTGGTTGTCGTTGCTTTTCTTTCTTGCTGTGATATAAGTAATGGAGACTTACTGGTAAGTTGGAAGTGATTATTTTTGGATCAAAATATTGGGGGATGAATTAAAAAAAAATAGCTTTGTGTGTGTATGTGCTATCACTTCAGTCGTGTCCATCTCTGCAACCCTATGGACTGTAGCCCTCTAGGCTCCTCTGTCCATGGAATTCTCCAGGCAAGCATATTGGACTGGGTTGTCATACCCTCTCTAGGGGATCTCCCTAACTCAGGGATTAAACCAGTGTCTCCTAGGTCTCCTGCATTGCAGGCGAATTCTTTACTGCTGAGACACTGAGGAAGCCCTTTAATAACTCTATATGCAATTTATAGCAAATACAGTCCTTATGGAATTTTTCACATAGTATGAACTTTAATATTAAGGACTTGGCAAATGTGTGATTTTTTTTCATGAATTGTTTTGCTAATAAGACTAATTCTATTTAACTAGATTTCTATATCATACATTTACTCATCATTGTTTAAAAATTTAATTACTCGTATTTTGGAAAGGACTCTTTAAAGGTAAATTCACATCAGAATGACCACACAGAGTGTGGTAGGTATGCTTCTGTTAGCCAAAACTCCTAGCAGTTTCACTTTTTTAAAATTAAAGACCTGATTAGTCATCTGGATAGAAATTTTAAGAAACTGCTTTTGCAGTTATAGCTATCTTAGAAGAATTCCTTCAAGAGAAATTGAGCAAGAATGGCAATTAATTCCAGCTGTTGGAGTGAATTAGATGAAAATGTCTGAGTTCAGGCTCTAGTAACTTGCAGGGAAGCTCCTCAGTCCTATGATTTAGCAGCCATTAAGCTTTGTAGACAAGTGTCCACTCATTTGACTGAATTCTTACGTGAAGCCTTGATTTCTTCATTTTCTTTTTCCATGAGCTCAGTATACCTGACACTACTGACCATCTCTGTGGAGGGCAAAGAGAAGAAAGAAAGGGAGACTTAATTTTTAAAATTCTTACGATTTTTAAATTTTCTTTTTCTCTAGAAAGTTGCTTATGTGTGCTTTTAAAAAAATTAATATACTTTTTTTTTTTTGGAATAGTGTTAGGCCTACAGAAAAGTTGAGCATAAAATGCAGAGATTTCCTGTACACCCTTCTCCCCAGGCCCAAATTTTGCTGCAGTTAATGAATGAAGTCATGATTAACTGAAGTCCACAGCTTACCTTAGACTTCACTCTGCGTTGTACAGGTTTATGGGTTTTGACAAATGCATGGTAATGTATTCATGATTACTAAGGGCTTTTCTGGTGGCTCAGATGATAAAGAGTCTGCCTGCAATGCAGGAGACTGTGGTTCTATCCCTGGGTCAGGAAGATCTCCTGGAGGAGGGCATGGTAACCCAGGAGACTGGGGTTCTTTCTATTCCTGGGTCAGGAAGATCCCCTGGAGGTGGGCATGGCAACCCACTCCAGTATTCTTGCCTGGAGAATCTCATGGACAGAGGAGCCTGGTGGGCAACAGTCCATGAGGTTGCAAACAGTCAGACACAGGATTGTTGAATGGTTTTGCTGCCTTAAAAATCCCTTGGGCTCCATCTGTTTATCCCCTCACTACCTTACTCTCACCTTGACAGCAACTGCTCGTTCACCATCCCTATAGTTTTGCCTTTTCCAGAATCATATAGTTGGAACCATGTTGTATATAACCTTCTTAGATTGGTTTTTCTCCTTTATTAATATGCATTTACGTTTCTTTCATGCTTTTTTAGGGCTTCATAGCTCATTTCTTTTTATCACTAAATGATATTCCATTGTGTGGATATAACACAGTTATTCATTCACCTACTGAAGGATGTCTTATGTGTGTGTATGTGTGTGTTAAGTCGCTTCAGTCGTGTCCCACTCTTTGCGACTCTGTGGACTGTAGCCTATCAGGCTCCCCTGTCATGGCAAGAATACTGGAGTGGGTTGCCATTTCCTCCTCCAGGGGATCTTCCCGACCCAGGGATCCAACCCATGTGTCATGTCTCCTGCATTGGCAGGTGGATTCTTTACCACTAGGGCCTCCTGGGGAGCCCTAGGACACCTCAGTTGCTTCCAGCTTTTGGTAACTGAGTAAAGTTGCCCTAAGCATTCTGTGCAGGATTCTGTGCAGACTCCTTTGGGTACCTTGTTTCTTTCTTTAAAATGTTATGGAAATACCTCCAAGAACATTTTGGCCAACCCAGTACCTAGAGAGCAAGTAGACACTGAATATGTAGATGAGAGTCAAGATAAGCACACCACTGTTTATGGGAGTGGGAGGCTGGGATGGGGGAAGATTGATCACTTTAAAGTACGAGTCCAGCAAAGCTTGCAAATGCCGGTCTGTCTCTTGCTAGTGGATAAGTGGACCTAGGGGGGAAGCTGGAAGGATGTTTTCCTGCTTGGTTACAGTTCAGAACAATCAAGGGGGCGTGCTAATAAACAGCCTTAATCTGTCCCAGTTACAGGCCTAGCTGATTCAATTCCCATAAACACTTTAAGACTGCATTTATAAATTTAATGTATTTGGTTCTTATTAAGTGTTCAAGGACCTTGATCTAACAACCGGAACTTCTCCAAGTACTTGAACTTTTCTTGTAAACCTAACACAACTTTCTTAAGTCCATCTTAAGAACTCCAGTGCTTGGGAGGATCTAGTAAAACCCTTTTACACCTTTCAATTTATTTATTTTTAAAATATTTATTTATTTTTATTTGATTGATGGTTGATTTATAATATTGGCTTGATTTCTGTTATATATCAACATGAATTAACCGTAGGTGTCCCCTCCCCCTTGAATCTCCCTCCCACCTCCCACCATTCCCACCCCTCTGGGTTATTACAGAGCCTCAGTTTGAGTTCCTGGAGTCATACAGCAAATTTCCATTGGCTATCTATTTACATATGTTACATGTTACATACATAGCATTCATGCTATTCCCTCCATTCATCTCACCCTCTCCCTCTTCTCCCCGACTCTTGGCCATAAGTCTGTTCTCTGTGTCTGCATCTCCAATGCTGCTCTGTGAACAGATTCATCAGTTTCATCCTTTTAGAGTCCATATATAAAAGATATATAGATTCCACCTTTCAATTTAAAGTCACAGACTCAAATAGATTAAATGGAGATTACAAGTGTAGTCTGTTAACATATCAAAGTGTCTTAAACATAATAAACATGTTGTCAACTAAATATTGAACCTTGTCCACACTGGAGTGGGTAGCCGTTCCCTTCTGCAGGGGATCTTCCTGACCCAGAGACTGACCCAGGTCTCCTGCGTTGCAGGCACGTTCTTTACCATCTGAATCACCAGGAAGACAAGTAATGATTACACAATGGTTCCTAAACTTAACATCGGGGATTTTAATACCTAGGGTTAGATTTGATCATTACGTCTCTATTGAAAACTAAAGATTCTTGGTATTCTTGTCACCCAGAGTGATTTAGAGTTGCCATCCGAGGAGGAGTCAGGCTCCTTGTACAAAGTGAGGTCGGTCACTTACCAGCCAGAGGTCTGAGACCTGGTGGAGGGCGTGGGTGTCACAGCTCTTCTTCCCCAGGCACTGAAGGGCACACTGCACCATCTGTATCAGCAGAATAACAGCTGGAGGATCCAGGTCTCTATTCTTAAGTAATTCTTTGATCTTATTTGACCCTGCAGTCCTCCCAATCAGAGGCACTTGAGTTCTCTCAGCTAATCTCTTTTCTTCCTCGTGGAATTGTATATTCTTTTCATAATTTTCTTGTCTAGTTAGGCCAGAACCCTTAAAGCTACTTTAATCTAGTACTACTACTGAATTCTCTGTATCTCCCTCTGTCTGTCTCAAGCCAGGACACTGGAGTCTGCCTCATGACAGCTGGGCTGAGTTTCCAGCCGTGCCTGACTGAGACACTTGTCTGCTCATTGAATGACTCACTGAGGAAACGGTGATCGTGAATCGTACTTAGTAAGGAAAGATGAAGTAGTAGCATTCTAGAGTTCAGATATTTGAAGTCTTGCGTAGCATTTATAGTATATGGAAATGTATTGTTCTAAAAGTGCCAGGGTGATTTTCGAATCCAACTAAAGGCTTTTCACAAAAGATTTAGTGTGAAGGACGGTTTTGAGATGAGGCTATTAGGATGAACTTGCTTCTTTCTCTCACCTTCTACATCTAGTCCATTGATAAATTCTGTTGGTTCCACAGGAATCACCAGCTTCTCAGCGCCTCCTTGGCCGTTGTTCTGTCTCACTTGAGCTCCATGGTTAGATCGCCTCCTAATGAATTTTTCTTGTTTGTTTGTTTTTTCTTCCACAGTAACCCCGCTCCTGCCCATAGTCTAGCTTCCTCACAGCAGCTGGCTTGATCTTAAACCATAAATTAGTTGAGTAACCTACCACTGTCGTCCCTGCCGTGGCTTTATTTACTTTTTATTTTTGATCGGAGGATAATTGCTTTACAATGCTGTGTTGGTTTCTGTCACACAACACTGTGAATCAGCCGTAAATGTACATCTGTTCCCTCCCTCCTGAGCCTCCTTCCCAGCGCTCCTCATCCCACTCCTCTAGGTCCCCTTCAGTCTTTAACCGTACGACTGATAGACTGACATCCAGATACTTTCCCTGTATGTCCCAGATCCTGGCTTCTTTCTGACCTCACGTCCAGTCGGTGTCCTTAGCCAGACTGGGCTCCCTGTTTGTTATTCCTTTACTTGAGATTTCACCTCAGCACCTTTGAACTTGAGTGTGCCTCTTCCTGCGACCTTGTGTTCTAATATTAGCGTTTACTGAGCACTCTCTGCTCTGTAAAATTAATAGTAATTTTGATGTACCTCACATCAAGAATTACCTCCTTAGAGACGTGTTCAGGGAGTGCATCTGACCATCTGATCACCTCTTTCTGATTTAAACTCTCTCTCTGTCCCCCCTCACCTCCCCTACGTCGTACCCTCGCCACCACCTCTCTGTGGCTTCTTATGGATTAATTTTTATTCATAGTCCTCACCAGCAGTTGGCGTTGTCTTGTCTGTTTATTCATTTATTGTTCCAAGTTCATTACTGTACCCTCAGCACCTAGAGTAGTTCCTGGCACTGGTAATTATTCAGTATCACTTGTAACATAATATACTGCATGAATGAATGAATGGTTTTCTCATTAGAATAAAAGTCCAGTACGGCTTTGGACTGTAAGGAGATCCAACCAGTCCATTCTGAAGGAGATCAGCCCTGGGATTTCTTTGGAAGGAAGGATGCTAAAGCTGAAACTCCAGTACTTTGGCCACCTCATGCGAAGAGTTGACTCACTGGAAAAGACTTTGATGCTGGGAGGGATTAGGGGCAGGAGGAGAAGGGGACGACCGAGGATGAGATGGCTGGATGGCATCACCGACTCGATGGACGTGAGTGTGAGTGAACTCCGGGAGTTGGTGATGGACAGGGAGGCCTGGCGTGCTGCGATTCATGGGGTCGCCAAGAGTCGGACACGACTGAGCGACTGAACTGAACTGAGGGCTTCCCTGGTGGCTCAGTGGTGAAGAATCCACCTGCCAATGCAGGAGACATGGGTTTGATCCCTGATTTGAGAAGACCTCCCATGCCACAGAGCAATGGAACCTATGCTCCCCCTCCCCCCCCAAAAAAAAGAAGAATGAAAACCTAATAACAGTAAGGGCTGTGCCTGTCTCAGTATAGCTGCATCCGCAGGACTTGACACACACAGGCAAGCAACTTGATGAATATTTATCGAGTGAATGATGGACTGATTTGAGTTCAGATCTCTGTGAGGCATTTCCATTCCCGGTCTTAGATGCCCTTGACCATGTCCTACTCACTGACAGTCACTTTCCTTTCTGCCTCCCTTGCTGCTGGCACCCCTTCCCGATGATGAAGCAGCTGAAGGGAGTCTTTTGTAAGTTACACGTAAGAGACTCTAACTGAAACACTTGTCAGTGGACCCTTAGCTGATTTCATTTTCCTCTTGTACTGCTTTGTAGCATCCCCAACCAAAAGTAAAATTAGTGGTGTCAGCACAAAGCTGAGAACAAAATAGAATCCTTGAAATTATTTGAGGACTTAGAATTGCTGATGTAACTTACGGTCTTCCACACGGAGTGTCCATTAGGCACTGACATTTATAGTTTTTTTAAGCCACTTTTCATACAGAGTAATTTATAGTAAAATACTTAGTATTTTACAAAAAGATAGCAGTGCTTAAAATATATACCTGAAATCCCTTAAATAAGTTTGAATTTCTAAAATAGCATCTCAGGCTGGAAAAAAAATGTGCTGCTAAGTGCTGACGTGTCATTGAGGATAGAATAAGCTCTTACGTTTTAATGGTGTCACACAGCTCACAGAGCACTCTCCTCTGCTTTATCTTAGGCAGATCTGGGCCTGCGATCGCATCTGATACAAATGCTTGCCTTCAGAGTGGAGATCATGAAGAGAAGCTTACGTAGAAGGCTCTGAGGAGGTTCTTTCAGAGGGAGGTCCTCAGAGTGGTGGGTGGCTATGCCTAGGACGGTCCATGGAGATGAGGAGGGTCATGTGGGCTAGGGCCTGGGGAACCTTCTGGAGCTGTCAGTAGCACCTGCAGAGTCTCTTCTCAGGCATGTAGCCCTCTGCTTCCCACACCTCCTGTCCTCGCCTTGTCATTCACCATGTCAACACTCAGCTCTTTCTTAAAAAATGGTTTTATTTATATGTTTCATTTTTGCTGCNTGACTCACTGGAAAAGACTTTGATGCTGGGAGGGATTAGGGGCAGGAGGAGAAGGGGACGACCGAGGATGAGATGGCTGGATGGCATCACCGACTCGATGGACGTGAGTGTGAGTGAACTCCGGGAGTTGGTGATGGACAGGGAGGCCTGGCGTGCTGCGATTCATGGGGTCGCCAAGAGTCGGACACGACTGAGCGACTGAACTGAACTGAGGGCTTCCCTGGTGGCTCAGTGGTGAAGAATCCACCTGCCAATGCAGGAGACATGGGTTTGATCCCTGATTTGAGAAGACCTCCCATGCCACAGAGCAATGGAACCTATGCTCCCCCTCCCCCCCCAAAAAAAAGAAGAATGAAAACCTAATAACAGTAAGGGCTGTGCCTGTCTCAGTATAGCTGCATCCGCAGGACTTGACACACACAGGCAAGCAACTTGATGAATATTTATCGAGTGAATGATGGACTGATTTGAGTTCAGATCTCTGTGAGGCATTTCCATTCCCGGTCTTAGATGCCCTTGACCATGTCCTACTCACTGACAGTCACTTTCCTTTCTGCCTCCCTTGCTGCTGGCACCCCTTCCCGATGATGAAGCAGCTGAAGGGAGTCTTTTGTAAGTTACACGTAAGAGACTCTAACTGAAACACTTGTCAGTGGACCCTTAGCTGATTTCATTTTCCTCTTGTACTGCTTTGTAGCATCCCCAACCAAAAGTAAAATTAGTGGTGTCAGCACAAAGCTGAGAACAAAATAGAATCCTTGAAATTATTTGAGGACTTAGAATTGCTGATGTAACTTACGGTCTTCCACACGGAGTGTCCATTAGGCACTGACATTTATAGTTTTTTTAAGCCACTTTTCATACAGAGTAATTTATAGTAAAATACTTAGTATTTTACAAAAAGATAGCAGTGCTTAAAATATATACCTGAAATCCCTTAAATAAGTTTGAATTTCTAAAATAGCATCTCAGGCTGGAAAAAAAATGTGCTGCTAAGTGCTGACGTGTCATTGAGGATAGAATAAGCTCTTACGTTTTAATGGTGTCACACAGCTCACAGAGCACTCTCCTCTGCTTTATCTTAGGCAGATCTGGGCCTGCGATCGCATCTGATACAAATGCTTGCCTTCAGAGTGGAGATCATGAAGAGAAGCTTACGTAGAAGGCTCTGAGGAGGTTCTTTCAGAGGGAGGTCCTCAGAGTGGTGGGTGGCTATGCCTAGGACGGTCCATGGAGATGAGGAGGGTCATGTGGGCTAGGGCCTGGGGAACCTTCTGGAGCTGTCAGTAGCACCTGCAGAGTCTCTTCTCAGGCATGTAGCCCTCTGCTTCCCACACCTCCTGTCCTCGCCTTGTCATTCACCATGTCAACACTCAGCTCTTTCTTAAAAAATGGTTTTATTTATATGTTTCATTTTTGCTGCCTGTGGCCACCCTGGGTCTTTGTCGCTGCATGCAGGCTTTCTCTGGTTGCAGCGAGCAGGGGTTCCTCTCTAGCTGAGCTGTGTGGGCTTGTCATTATTGCAGAGCACGGGCTCTAGAGTGTGGCCTCTGGTAGTTGTGGCACACGGGTTCAGTTGGTCTGTGGCATGAGAGGTCTTCCCGGACCAGAAATTGAACCGATGTTCCCTGTATTTCAAGGTGGACTCTTAGCCACTGGACCAGCAGGGAAGATCAGCGCTTAGCTCTTGATACTTCCTGAGCAGTGAGATCATGGGACTCACAATCACCAGGCCTGTTTATGACTCCAGCTCTACCACGTCACCATTTTACAGCCTTTTTCCATTTCAGAGCTCATTCATGTTCTATAAAGATGGGTTACATCCAAAGCTTAGTTGACTGATAATGGAAACTGACTGATGTCTAAAATTTGTGAAACCCTTAGACTGTCCATGATAAGAGCACCATGTCAGGGCTCTGAGGCTGCGATTCGCCAGTATTCCATGCACGAGGATCCCTTGGGAAACGGGAGGGTGATTGCAGACAGATCCCATGGCATACGCAGCTGTGCTGAATCAGAGCCTTTGAGGCTTCCAAGCAGGGATCTTGGTGGTAAAGTTCTGATGTTTGAAACCACTGTTCTGGGGACAGAACAAGAATTTTAAGGCAGATTCTCTGCCTTCAAGATACTTGTATCTAGTCAGAAAATGAAAGTCAGCACGAATGACGTAGTGTTATGGAGCTGGATTTCTGTTTATTTGATTGATGTGTTTGAAAGGGAGTCTAGGTACGACAGCATTGGTTTGAGTGTCCTTGATTTATTCCTGGGGTAGAGAGTTTGGGTAGAAATGTACCAGATGGTCTGACTGGTATAGCATGGTATATTTTAGCATGTCAATCATTAATTTGGCTTCCAAGCATATATAGGGTTAAGTAGACTTTTAAGTACCACCCCTCTCCTCCCCGAACCCTTCTCTCCCTAAGCTGGTAAGATTTTTCATGAATGGCTTAAAAACAGACCCAGTCACTTGGTTAATTTTGTTTTTGTTGTGAAAATAAATTCCCTCCCCACATGTTTTATAAATTTAAGTTGCATCTCTTCAAATACCTTAGAATGTGAACTTTGGGTCTTGTGTAATAGTTCCCATGACCTTAGTGGCGATTTAAAACTGTGTGGCATCTATATTATCTAATTGCTTTATGATGAACTGTTCACACCGTGACTAAGAGACCTCTTCCTTTTACTGGTGATGAAATCAATTACTAGCTATTGGTGTTTGTCTTATGGTCAAAAAGCTCAGTGGCTTTCTAAAGCTTTACTGTAAAAGCTTTTATAAGTAAATGATCTGAAAATAAGATGGAGTCAATTAGAGGTTGTGTTACTACTTTGTATCTTTCACATTCCATATATAATTAGTATATCTTCTGAGAAGAGACTTTGAAAAGCCTATTAATCAATGGTGCCAGTAGGGATTCTCTGAGCAAAACTTTGATTATCACATAGATTTAGTTTGTTAAAATAATAGTACTATATCTGGATGTATATTGACTTGTTTGAAAATAAAGCGTAGAGACTGAGGCAGAGGGAGCGGTCGGGTAAAGTAGGACTTTGTATGTAAAAAGCTATGATTTTATTATGAGTACAATGGGAAGCCATTGGTGTAACTGGCAAGGAATTGAAGGATTTGTTTGTTTACAGGGGAATGGTATAACCTGATTTAAGTTTTAAGAGACTTCTTTATAGTAGACCAGAAAGAAAGAAGTTGGTAGTTTGAATTAGGGTAATAGTCTGGAGAAGGAGAAAAATGAATGGAGTCTGGATATATTTTGTTGATGCTACTCCTGCTGGGCCAGAATGAACTAGAAATCAAGGTTTAGCGTTCACTGAAATGTGATCTGTTGTAAGAATAACGGGTTTGGAGATAGACCTGGAGGAAATCAAGCATTCATGAGTCATCCAATTTGACATATGTTTTTTGGCAGCTGGATGGATAAGACTGGTGCTCAAGGAGACACTTGGGCCTCGGGGAAAAACTAGAGATTTATTAGTGAATTAGATGTTTTTAAAACCACAGAAATTGATAAATCACCCACTGAGTGAATGTAGACAGAGACCAAGAGTCAGGACAGAGTTCAGCGTTTAGAGGTCAGTCAGAAAAAAATGTGGAAGCAAAGGTGACTGAAGGGAGGGAAAAAGGTAGACAGGAGAATAAAGACATTGGAAGAGAGTGTATTCAGATTTGTTAGTTTTTTGTTTTGTTTTGTTTTGTTTTACAAGACAGAAATTGACTAAAAGTAATGAAAAGATGGGTGCCAGACTGGGTTTTGGTTCAAACCGGAGATGATCACAGGAATGAGCAAGGATTGGCATCTCTGAGCAGGAACTAGAAATGGTTGTCAGGAGTGGCAGGTGTGGGCTGAAGAACTTGTCAAGGAAGTACTTTTTTTTAAGATGACACTAGGGTGTGTTTGGTATGACTAGTGCGTTCTGTAGGCAAAACTCTGTTAGCCTTTACCCTGCTTCCTTTTGTGCTCCAAGGCCCAATTTGCCTGTTATTCCAGGTATCTCTTGACTTCCTAGTTTTGCATTCCAGTCCTCTATAATGATAAGGGCATCTTTTTTGGGTGTTAGTTCCAGAAGGTCTTATAGGTCTTCATAGAACTGTTCGGCTTCTTCAGCATTGCTGGTTGGGACATAGATGTCAATTACTTTGATATTGAATGCTAACATAGTTTTGCCAAGAGAACATACTGGTCATAACAAACACCCTCTTCCAACAACACAAGAGAAGACCATACACATGGACATCACTAGATGGTCAACACCAAAATCAGATTGATTATATTATTTGCAGCTGAAGATGGAGACGCTCTATACAGTCAGCAGAAACAAGACCAGGAGCTGACTGTGGCTCAGATCATGAACT